>UYYA01004477.1:0-100107 GCA_900624975.1 Angiostrongylus costaricensis
TCACCGCTTTTTCGTGACTTCCAATGAGGAAGTTTGGAACAGCTGATTATAGTCGCATGTGGTTGACGACTGCACCATCCCACATCAAAAATCGATGAGAACATACGGGATCAGGTCGCGTATGACCTCCGGGCATTCATCTCTGCTATTCATTGTATTCACCCTTCCAGGCTCTGAAGAAGGAGATACTGCCGAAACGTCAGCTAGTGTTGTATTGTATTGTGTTTTTCTATGGAAGTAAATGTATGCTGTTTAAAAACCTCGCGATTGCTGAACAAGAAAACGACACATTCATATTCCAATGCCGAGGTCAATGGAAAGTCGATCCTGGGAACTATTGCAATGAAAAACATTGTAAACTCGAAGATACTCGACAAATAGATGCCGCACGAATTCAATGAGAACGAAATCGTCTTTTGGAAATAACATCACCGTTTATTCTGCGGAAGAAGAACAATCCATTTATTGAACGAATTGCGACATGCGATGAGAAATGGGCTCTCTGCGACAAACGGAGACGATCGTCTTAATGGTTAAACCAAGATAAAGCTCATAAACACTTTCCAAGGCCTAAATAGCAGCAAAAAAATCATGTTGATAGCTTCGTGACCAACAGTGGTTTGATCCAATGAAGTTTCCTGAATTTCAGTGAAGCGACTATGGTGGGGACGTTTGCAGAGCATATCAACGAAGTGTGCCGGAAGCGTCAACAAATTCGACACAAATTCGTCAAAAGAAGGAAGCCAGTCCTTTACGGAATAACACGGGAGCCACGCTCTGTACTACCAGCCCTGGAAGCTGTGATATGAAGCTGCAATTACCATATACCAGACATTTAGCCAAGCGACTACTACTTCTTCACACATCTCTACAACTTTTAATAATTTCCCAAATTATTGAACTAATGCGATGTGTTATAGGATTTCAATCGCCTTACTTAGAGCGGCGTTGATCCGAGTCGATGATACACAGCTGGTTGATGTGGCAATGTGGGTGTTCGTGCTGGCGTCGATCCTATTCCAGTGGAGGAAGGACTGGTCGAATAGGGATAGATATCTTAGGATGACTCTACAATTGCCTATGTCAGAAAATACAGGTTGAAGTCGGATATATCTTGCGAACTAACTGAACAATTCCTATGTTTCCGGCAGAAGAAAAGTAGAGAATTACAGTTAGTCAATCCGCAAGAGAAGGTCGTGTGGTTGGTGCGCAATTTTCTAAATCTGTATTACATTGATTAGCTGATTTTCGGTGTAAACGCTTTTATCTGGATGTCGCATTCAATGCAGAGCAAATTGTTTGTTGGAACAGTGTCTTATTGACACAGGTAAAGAGCCCCGATAACCCAGATATACATGTTTAGCTCGTCCTCGCCACTGGAATTTTGCAGCAGTCGGCATATTTCACAGTCGATTTTGCTCCTCGCGGCAAGTGTCCATAGTGCTTGTCTATGTTTACCGTGTGAACATCGCCGGGTGGTCCATAAGTCGTTTCCAGCTGGGAACACCGCGGGTTGAGGTGAGCTACAAACGCGCATGCTTCTGCTGTTGATGACAATCCTAAAATCTACTCTACCTCTTATCTACTTTGTCCAACGCTTCTCATTAAATAGTGAGAACCTCGTTATTTGGTAAAGCGGTTTCCCTCAGATTTTCAATACTTGATAAATCTGAGCTTTAGTTATAAACTGCATATGTCGAATTGATACTTCGTTTGTTAGCTGTATTTCAGAAGACATTGCTAAACTTCTATGTGAGTGCCGACATTACTTTCGATGTGATTGAAGTACCACTCGACGTCTCTGCTGCCAGAAGAACTGTCGAGTCAAAAAGCTGAGCATGGAGCTTCGTGCCCGTCAGTTGATGATCTCTGAGACAACCGAACGATAAATTATGCTGCTTCATCTTCAACTCAAGTTACCATTCATGTCGAACTTCAGTAAAAAATGGGACCGTGTAAACAAACTGTACAAAAACAATTTCGTCAATAAATTTAGTTGTTGTTATAGCCGCTCCATAGAAAAGAAGGATGGGGTTTATAAAACAATTCGAACGCTAAACAAACTATGTTAGGCTTTCATCATTGGTTATTGAAAACGCTCAATGGTTGAGATTGTTCTAGTACTTCACTTTTTATCAAACGCTTAGGCAAAAAAAAAGCAATAGGACGCTGAATGCCGATGGAATTTATTACGCGATGATTAACCTTTCAGCAGATAACAGTTCCATTACACACATTCTTTTCGTATATGGAGCGTGTCTCGTTGGGGCATGTTCTTCATCCTATAAAATTATGTGCAGGTGATCATACTTTCTAATCAAAGGTAAGCATCACAAAGATGAGAAAGCAGCTCCTATGACGTCGAAGCTCATCGAAAAGTTATTCTTTGTATGGCAAGTGATGTATTGGCAATCACGTGTTAGCTTATCATGAGACAATATCTTCTCAAACACCAAAAACACAAGATAAAACTGTAGAGGGACTCTGCGCTGATCAATCGTTTTAGGGAAGCTTGGTGCATTAAACTCGATTATTTGTCGTGCAAGTGACCGCATGAATATTCGGACTATATGTTTTCTTGGTGAGCAAATGCAAGGTGGTTATGACAATATTCATTTATCCACAATAGCTGACCTTTCGGCGGCTTTGTCCTTTTAACAGCCTGAAAAGGTGAAAATAATGGGCAATCTCCCCAGACAAACACTTTCATATCTTCAACATACAAAATTTAATGCATAGACTTTTATCACTCGCATAATAAAGAGCCTCTTTTAAACAATGAAGTGGAACCACCAAAACTTCGGCTATTGTGAATGAATTGTTTGCTCATCAGGAAAATAGTGGACTATTGATCAATGACGAGGATAAAAGAAATCCGGACCTAGTATTTGGACTATAGTTGTGAGCGCCCGTCATGGCTGAGCTTAAAATTTTCTGTTCTCCTCGACAAAGCAATTTCAATTTTCCAGGACCAGGGAGATAGCTGTTTGGTTCGAGGGATGAGACCCAACCGCTGCATATTTGCACTGAGAGTTACATCTATCCATTGCACTAGATATAGATGCATCTGCCGATATGGCAGTCAGGTCATACTCAACACTATTCTAAACCAGTGAGATGCTATGAAAGCAAATTATCTAGTTAGAAGCAAAATTTGTGTCCTTCCACTGCTTCCACTCGATTAGTTTCACCGCACCAGTCAACCACGAACGGCCTCGGATACGCGTATACATTCGGCTATTGTTCGAGGATACGTGGTCCTCTTTACGGATGTCGTTCAGTGCTGGCCGACTCGATTTTCTTTATTTAAAAGCCGATCTTGGGATAGCCGTTGCCATGGTATGGCATTTATAGGTCTTTTAGAGCATAGAAGGCTTCTTATAGAAATCTAGAAGTAATTATCCAACTCCGCAGGGATCGCTGGCCAGACTTGCCTATCTGGGGTAGAACTGGGGCTTCAAGAGTTTTGAACGGCTTCACTACTACTTACTTCGTACGTTGTTCTCTAAATATTTTTTCGCCTTACATAAAGAAACTTGCAAATGGAAAATGTATTTTGTTTAAACTTGCGAATGAATAGTTAGGACAGGAAGCTTGTTAGATGATAACAAACCCTTCTTGTCGATTCTTAAAGGATACTTACTACGAGACTTGAATGGCCTATCTTTACTGTGCTAGCCTCAACATAATTTCCTTTTTCCGGAGATACGCTGATTTAGCCTTTGTGGTTCCTTTGAGTCCCAAGAACAGCCTTGCCACAATCTGTCCCATGTTGTCACCACCACAGGCACTCGCAGCTCATGTGGATCAGAGGGAGATTTGCCACCATGCGAATAGTTTGATACCAAGAAGGTGGTGAATGCTGGTATTGGTTTACTCTTAGCTAGGCTTCCTGATGGAAGCGCCGAACTCCTTCTCAGCTTGGAAAACCTGCCGTGGAATCAATCTCCTCGCTGGACATCGCAGTCCGACACCTATGAACATTTTCCAGTCACGATAGGAGGTAAATCATTGAGAGATCTCAAAAAACAAATAAAATAGATTTGCTATAACGATCCTATTTAGCAAGAGCAGAATAAAAATATTGTTTAAATATGAGAACGAATCGAGCAAAGTAAATCAACGCACTCAACGTATGGCTTGGAATCAAACTCTTCCAGAATGGCATGGATGAAGGTTATTCTCCTCATGAAACCGCACTAACGTTCACAAATACTTAAGGAACGAAAAATGCTGAAAGAGTACATAACTAAAAACAATAAATAAAACAAAAAATTACACCGATACACAGTAATATTACCGAACTAATCAGTGTTACAACGATCAACACGAAAAACTGAAAAGAATTGCCATAGGATTAATCTACATCTTTTTGTTTACTGGAATTTTAAATAATACCGATCGAATATATTTAATATAAAGTAAATATCAAATACAAATAGAAAACAGTTAACTTCAAGGATACGAATAAAATTGAACTATGCGTTATCGAACAACAACTGTTAGCATTTTGTTCATGGTCTCATCACTTCCACTAAACAAGGTCTCGTCCGCTTTATCTGGTCTGATTGTTGCAATGCACTCAAATTTCCAATTTTTGTTCCGGATATTATGAAATCCCTGTAGGAATAGGCATTAGTGAATATATCCAATTTTCTAGAGAATATTGTTATTAATGCTAATGGATTCATGTCCACGAGATCGATTCCCTCGTTCAAACATGTTTTGTCGTTATTACAAAAATAGACTTCCCTTTAACTTTGGCATGAATAATCAACATGTATTTCTCATTGTTAAGCTAATACGAGGTTGGAAAAACTGTTATGATGTGGAAAAACGATTCAAACAAAGCACGAGATTGAGGTTATGTCGCTAGTCCATAGAATCCATTTCAATATTTGCACCATACTGACGTTAAACTGACACGATATCATGTTCATTTGAGGTTTTATATTGTATTACAAACAAATCCGTTGTTTAATATTAAGAAAGTAGTTGAACTTTATAAGAACAGGTGTTATGTGTTTTAGCTACCCTTTTCCGCTTTCGTCCTCACGGATTTATACCCTATTGTGGAGAGAAGTGCTCCCCATGAACACAAAATTCCGTTGTAAACTCATCATTTCATCTCTCAGCAAGAGTAACCAAATCTGTAAAGAAGTTCAACATCTTTGTCCAGAAACCTAGATAGGAATTAATTTACGTCAAAAGTTGTCCTCCGCTGATTGACAGTTATGTTATCCAAAAGTGGCAATAATTCCAATGACCCACAAGAGTGAATGACTGACGATAACGACCTAGCAACAACCTGGCACGGTTATCTGCATGTTTCCAAAGAAGGCATTGTTATCCAACCAGGAAGATACCAGATCTAGTATGGATTGCGCTAAAAATAGCATAATTAGTGAGAAGTAAGAAGTTCGCACTGTCAACTTGTCAAATCAACGTAACCATTGGTTTATGAAATGTGCAATGTTGATTTGCTGTTATGGCATTGCACTTCGCCTGTTGAACAGAGCTTGGAATTTCAATGACAAAATGATTTTCAAGGTAGATGACTAGCGATAACCGTTGAAGAGTGTATTAACGATCTTATCACCTACACCATTTGCAGTTTTGTAAACTATCGAAAAGTTCAAATGAGAAAAAGGAGGCTCCCATTGCCCCCAACATTCAATATAGCCTGGCAGTGGAGATGAACATCACAATACATCTAGCACGATGCTCTTTTCCTATGTTTTGCAGAAAAATGTAATCAGGGGAAGTTCATCAGATGCTACTGCATACGTACTTACTCTAAGCCGAGCTTCCTTGTTGAAATGTTAAACTCCTTCTCAACTAGGGAGAACTCGTAAGGCGATGACACCTGTACATCGCAGTTTAATATCCAGGAACACTTTTCATCTAAGATAAGGTGATGAACGATTGGGCATGCATAGCAGTATTCAGTCAAGTCTTATTTATATCGCTGCAAGCAATTTCACTAGAAGAGAATGTTGTTAGGATATCCACTGCAAAGTGGGTAATTTTGTAATATGAAAGTTTTAAGCACATGTTTCGATCAAATGTGTCATTTCGAAAAGCAGATTTTGCTCTTTATTTTAATATTAGTGATTTTATTCTCGTATCAACTTATGCTGGCTTTGGGCAGTGGAATGAGAAGAAGAATAAAAGCAAACTGGAGAAAAATTTACAAAAAATAATAACTGCAAATGCATTCAAAGACCACTTTGTCAAGGAACCGTCAACGATCTCATGGTACAACGACGGTTTCGAAAATTATACGATAGAGATAGAAGCTTTGAAGGCGAACAGAGTGGGAAATAACTACTGTTGATGAAAAACTATTTAAAGATAGTGTAAAACCAATTGAAAAAAAGAGGAAAAAGAAGGAAAGAAAAAAAAGAAAGAAAGAGAAAAAACTCGATGATGTAAATCAAGAAACTGTCAGAACTATCGGAACAAGATGTGTATCAAACATAAGGTACGAAGCTACTATAACCTTGTTAGAAAGCCCGAAAACAAAACCTAAAGCGTTGATTAATGCAGTAGAGATCGTTTCCATGAAATCAGATCTCCGCTTCTACTGTGCAACCAGTCGAAGATGGTTTTCTCAAGACTTGAGAAAATTTAAGACACACAGGAATTGTCTTACTTTCCATTGCAAAGTTTTTTGTAATAGTACCCAGGATCAACTTTCTATTAACGTTGGCATTGGATAATGAATTTCAATGAAAAATTCCGATGGTTCGTAAACTCGGCAAATGAAGCCATTGCCTATAAATTTTTCAATTTTAGCGAAGCATCAGAGTAAAAGAGATTTGAAATTGGAAAACCAAAAACTTCAGTGTCTGCGATCGGCATAAATCAATAGAAACAGGATCAATTCTAGTGCACAACAAGTGGCCGTCTATGGGCAAAACGAGTTGGAGCACAAAATCCTACCCTGACCTTCTTTCCTCTACAATTCAGTAAGTAACTTCTTTAAGCGTCTAGAAATCTTTCTTATTGAAGATACATTTGTGGATCAAGACACTGTCAAAAAGGGTTTAGACCACATTTTCGGATCCAGTGATCCAAACTTCTATTAGGGGTAAATGAAAAATTTAATCTTTTAACACATTAAAAAAATGTCTTCATACGTGTAGTTTTTTTAAGACAAAGATTGCTTCTAAAAGAAAATTACAGCATTTTAGGCTTTTCGGTTAACATCGGGAATTTCGTGCTTAACAAGTTCTCGATAGGCGGTCTGTCAAACGCTTCGTGCCTTCAACTACTCTCCGAGACGAATATGATTGAAACTTTAAAACAATCAGTCCTATTTTGAGAACCTGTTTGGAAAATGTTTTTAAAAGTGAAAATAAAAGGCAAATAGTTGAATAAAAACGCAGTGCAGAGGAGGATTTCAATGCAGTTGAATCATGACCGCTGTCTACTGATTGGCTTTTCTAAACAGTGTGCTATAAGCTGGAATAAATAAAAAATCGATAGCACATTGTGTTAGATACTGATTGTTTAGTGAAGGATGGATTAGCCTGTATTGGCCTGTCCTGAAGAATTTCCCATGTCCAAATATGATTATAGTGCACAAGGCATACAACGTCGCTGTGATTATTACTTGTAAAACAAAGCCCTATTTTGCAATACTGGTTTTCGAAGATGGAATCCTCAAGTGAAATCTTTTCAAAAGCTCACTTTATTTAAATTTTAAAGGATAATTTAGTTTTAGAGGATAACTCCTTTTTTCATACTTTTCTTTACAGCATTTCGACGAGGTCATTGTCATTCATTGCGAGTCATCCAAATCCTTGCTTTTATTTGGTTATTCTTCAGTTTACATGTAAATTTAACCCACTATTCTTCTTTGCAATGTTCAATTGTTTCCAGAAAATTGTTTAAAAACGTTTTTAAAAACTGGTGAAGAAAGTAAGCCTAAAAATGTGCGTTGTATGTCTTGCTGGGTCAAGTAAATTTCTGAAAGACTGTCTAGACACAAAACACCACTTGTTAAGAACAATGCGCAGGCATCTCCGATAATTTTTTGCCATTTCGTATTGTATTACCACAAAAAATGTTTGAATCAAACGAAACGTAGAACAGAGATATTTGAATATATCTTTCTACTTCTGTTCAGCAAACATGAGGTGCTATTTTATTTCTTTATTTTTTTATTTATTTTTTCTTTATTTTCTTTATTTTTCTTTATTTCTTTATTTATTATTTATTATATTTTTTTACTTTTTATTTCTTTATTTTTCTTTTTTATTTATTTACTTTCTTTATTTATTTCTTTACTTTATTTCTTTATTTTCTTTACTTACGTTTCGGCGGATTTCGCCTACATCAGAGCCTGGAAGGGTCAAGTTGACAGCAATCCACTCGGCCAAACACCTCCATAACCAAACAGAGAAAACGATAAACCAAGATTTCAATCACATTTAGCATAGCTCTGCACACTCACCGCTTTCTATGAGTCTTCCACTGAGTATGTCGCCTGAAGACCGACCGCACAGAATTCACATAGAAGCGTAATGTGCCGCTCCCATCAGAATAACAGGTTTATATACTGTCCAATATCACGCGTGATAACGAGGCATTCCTTCCTGCGGTTCATTTTCGGATTCTTGGAATTAATCCAGAATGCCTCTACAGTTTTGCGCGCTTGTGTTCTCGATTCTTGCGCGAGGATCGTAACACTTACTTCAAAATCTTCTCCGTTATGTTTCTGCGTGCTATGCGTACCTAGTGGAGTACTTGGCATACGTTTGCCGACTAGGTGTTCTTTTATACGTACGCAGAGTGGTCTACCCGTTTCGCCAACGCATTCGTCCTCGCACGCTTTACAAGAGATCAGATAGACTGTACCCGAACTCATGCAGTCAGTCACCGTCTCTACCATTGGGGCAAATTATGCAATTTTGCGTTGCACATAGACGGTCGTATAGGCGGTTACGAACTAGCTGGCGCCTTAGATTACTCGGTGGTATTTCGATTATCGTTACCGAATTCTCTAGACTGGCCCTTCTTAAACAGCGTTTTGTAGCTGCACTTACTTCATTTGAAATGAAGGGCAGTATAAACGAGACCTTGTTGTCGCTAGAGCTATCGTTGGGGTTCCTGTGGTTTCCTCTACACCTATCTCGAGCTACGGTTTCGTAGCCATTTAAAATAGCTAATTGCCGCGCCAAGTTCCGGGACTCCTCTCTTTGTTGTCTTCCTGTGCACACGGTAGCTGTTCGATACATGTTTCTCACAAGCGCCCTTTTCGTATGAGAGGGATGAGAGGAGAAGTAATGAAGTAGGGTGTTTTTACTACTTGGCTTTCGATACCACTTCGTAATGTAGCCGTTTTCTGATAGGCAATTTTGCACGTTCAGAAATGGAAGCCAGTCTTCTCTTGGTTTCTCTCGGGTGAATTTAATATACTCTGACTGCGTGTTCAACAACTCGAAATTTCTGTCGATTTCTTCTTGCGTTGAACAAATGACCAAGCAGTCATCTATATGTCTACAGTAGAGTAACGAACCGAGGTCGATTACTGGCGCTTCCACCTTAGACATGAATGCAATGGCAAGGCTTGGTGCCAGTCGTTGTCCCATTGCCAGCCCTCTCATTTGTGCGTAATACCTCCCGGTTCATCTGAAGATTGAGCAGTTTAGGCACTCCTTTAAGAGTGTCATCAACTGCCGAATCGAGAAGCCGTACATGTTTATTGCTCCTTCGTGTTGTATAAGGAGCTCGTTTATGGCTCGCATAGCGGTGTCATTCGACGCGTTCGTATAGAGGGCAGTGACGTCGAAGGACTCCACCACGTACGAGCTGTTGGGTCGCGCGTTATGTAGACGATCCAGGAACATTTGGGTGTTCGTTAGATGAGTTGGAATGTACTTCAACAACTGAGTAAGTATTAGGGTTATTAGCCACGTTATTCTCTGTTGGCCCGTCCACGCAGCTAATGATAGGTCTAACTTTAAATAACGATGGATCAGTAGACACGAGATCATCGCTGTTTACTAACTTATGGGTTTTGATAAGTAAGTACAGGACGGGACATGTTGGTAAGTCAATTTTGAGATGAGAGATAACTGATGGTTTTAACCCTGCCGCTCTTGCCACTTTAACCCATTCGTTGTTTAACTTTCGGTATTGACTTTTAAATTCCTTCTCAGACGACGGACGATAAAGGGGAGCATCTTCAAGGTGCTTTTCCGTTATCTCAACATCTAGCTGATGTGGAATTACAACGAACTCTCCACCCTTATCACTAACCGATAGTCTTATGTTTTTTGATCTTATCAGCTCTCGTACCTCCCGCATACCACGTTTTTGTATTTCAGTGAGGTTGGAACAGTATCTTTTAGCGCGATAGTGATTAAGGACTTGGAAAATTTCAGATAGAGAAAGAGATATTTGATGTATCCCACACGTTTCACATGTAACATCACGGCTTTGAGGAAGGCGAAGTCGTCGGCGAAACGTCATCCATCGAGCAACAACATCAAAAACAACGACAACGACAGCGAAGACCTGTACCAACCTCGCGTCAGCTTAAGAAGATCAGTTCATATAAATAAACATATCAAATATCTATGCCAAGGTTTATAGAAAGTCGGTCTTTAGGATATTTGATGTGTTTATGTCGCTGAGCTTACACGAGGTTGACGGAGATGTTTATTCGGTTAACGTTTCGAAGTCTTCGTCTTCATCAAAGCCGACAATCTTTGTCGATCCTCGAGATATTTGAATAAATTTCCGTCAGCTTATGAGCTGACGATTTCAAAAGAGTCAAAAACACCAGTTACATTTTGTCATTTTGCATGTTCAGCTGCTTTGTGCCTTCTCGGCCACTCAAATACTGGATCACAACAAGAGCGGATCAAAATTGGACCAAATAAGAGAAGCAGAAGACTATCCTATTCAGGTAACATAGAACCAGCTGTCATCTCCGTCTATTTGGTTAGCTTGCCGTGTGTTTTACTTTTAAAAACATATCTGCTGCTGCTGAACACCAGTGTTGTTTGCCAGATTTTACTGAATCAGGAAAGCGCAAAGGCATTGAAAAAAGACCCATCTCACTTGAAGATTAATAGGAATTAGGATGTGAGCCAATGACGTTTTCGATGATGCAGCAAAGAACCGTTGTCTGAAATCATAGTCGAAGGTAATCGTACGTGAAACGTCAGTGACTGTATTTTGTTAAACTGCGTACCATGCCTTCTTACGGCAAATTGTAGTTGTTCTGCACTTTCCTTCACTTAAGTGCTCACAGAAGACATTTTTGAAAGGATATCTTTGCTGAAGATAAAAATAGGGTTTTCCATAAATTCTCTAGTTCTAATAAAACTATCGGATACATTGCTAAAATGTAACCAGAACGCTGTACTGCGTTACCTGTAAAAGTCAAAAGAACTGATTTATTTTCTCCTTTTTTAAGCATCCCCTGCATTGGTCGTGACCATCAAGTTGATTTATACTCTAGTAGCTTCCTAATGTCTTGTAAAGCATTCGAATGGGCTAGCATTGCTTTGCCCACAAGTGATCCGTCCTCTTCAATGAAAAACTGTTACAGCAAACGCAGTTCAGCTTAGGTAAGATTGCTTTCTGCCCCCATTGTTGCGCCATTCGGTTGCGACTTTATACCTTGTTGGTCTGGTTAGAAAAAAGTTTCGACGATCAATCGTAAGTTAAAAGCGAGATCGAGAAACTCTTTACATCTGGTCAGGCATGTTCTGGAAAACTTCCAAAATTTGGGAAGTGGCGAAAGCTCATGATTATCAGTATATTGTGGACTTCTTGGTCCACTAAATGGATTGGATTTTGAAACACGTGTCCGCAGAGTAGCCGAGTTTTTCGCACAACTCAAGCAGTGTTCGTTGTTTAGCTGACATACGCGCCCTTATGGTTCAAGAATGTGAAAGCGAAATCCATAGAGCACTCAAAGTAGAGTTCATATTCTAAACATGATCCGTAGATGCACAAAAACATAATTTGCGTGAGCAACTATTAGCAACCAAATGAGGTAGCAGTTGTTTTTACCCATGTGCTCAATCTAGGTGTTCCGTGTCGTTTTCTACTGAGTCGGCCCAGAAGTCGCACTTGCATAAAATGCAGTATTCTGTGCACTACAAATATATGGATGGCAATCAGGAGCTCATAGAAGACTGGCTCAGACCACTTGTGATAGCAAAGTACCGTTTTAGTTTTGGAAACACCTGAATGTTATTCGAACTTCTGTGAAAAAAAACTCTTGATGGTTAGACTAGAATGGGGCCATGATAATTCAGAAGCTGTGTTCCGTGAAGGTTGTACGAATAGTATAGAATCGAAGATTTCCGACCTCCTTAACATTTGTGAAAATAAATCAAAACAGGACACAGAGCGCGGAACGTGAGAGTCTCAGATGTGCTTAGACCACTCCCAGCTTACGTGATTTTTAGTAGTCTTGTTTGCCTTTGTTGTTCAAAGACTTACCTATAGCGATTGTTCGCACTAACATCTAGTCTGCTCCTAATTAGTTGTTACTTTTGTATTATACGAAATGCTATCTGATCTTCTTCTTCGTGTAGCTAAGATTTTTAGTAAACCGAAGCCATTTTCACCAAACAAATGAGGTTCTTCTTTCTGTTATTTTATTTCACTTACTGCCTATTACAGTCTTCACGACAGGGTATTATTGCGAAATCAATCAAAACAGCGCTGAGATATCTGCAAATCTCCGGACAGCAAGTTTCTGCAGTGGGGATCGAACACGTTATTACCCTTTCCGGAGAGTAACGTTTTCACCATCACATCATACGCGTCCTTCGTTTCGCCTTTCTCTCAGTCTGTTTTTTTCATTGACGATCTAACCATATCCGAATAAGATCCTGTCAAACACTGTATAATTAGATATTGTTCATTTCGCCGTCACTTAAATAAGTGTTTCTTCGAAAATCATTGCGAGTGAAGTAGTCCACCATCAGTTCGGATGCTTTCTCTCTTCTAAATGTTTATGTAAACCGTTTTTCTTCTCAAGTTATATGCATATTGACTGACTTCCACATACACTCAGTTATTTTAAAATACTTTCACCAAAAAGACAGGAAACGAGGAATTCTCAAAAACAAAAAGAATGCACTTTTCATGTTTTACTCAAAAACTTAGCACATATCCCGCAATTTCATCTGCGTTTTTCTCTGTCATATGCTTCTCAATGTTCCTTTATTCCTCTTGCAACCGTAACCCATAAATACCGGCTTTTTTGTGATGGTTGTGCCGGTCACGTGCAAATACGAGATCCAGGTTCCAGCATAGTCTGTTTATGTGAGCGACCATCATATCTATCCGTATTAGGTGCTTTCCTTGGTAAAGGTTGGCACCATTTTGGAATGCAACTGACAATTGTTTTCGTTCTTGTTTCACTTCCACCAAAAAGACAAACTTTTGGCATATTGCCTTGACTGCGCATTTTACTGGATGAGAAAGGTCGTTGACGATTGGTCATTTAGTTTTTTCTCTTTTGTCATACTCTTCTTTCCCTAATAAGGAGCTAAGTCGTAATCGGCATAATAATATTCATTAAACTTTGTCAAAGCTCTAATACGTGTTTCAATATTCACATGTATAGAAGGCGTAGAGTGCAACGTAGTTTAGAAGTGAAATCCAATGTAAACTTGGTCATTGGTACGGTAGTGCTTCAAGGGTTAACCAATGTCTTCCATCCGTTCGGAGTCCCCAAATGGGTACAAGACATTTTTTTGGAAAGATAAAAGAAAAACACTAACTTAATAAAACGATAGCAACCACAAGTTACTGTAAAAGCTAGATATGTACACGACCACTTTTATAGAGCTTGGAATGAAATTGAACGCGAAGCGCATCCCACAGAGAATGATCAATGCTCAGCACTTCACCATCCTATGCTTTTATTTCAAAATTATTCCCACATCTTCTACACTTAGAATTGAGCGACATAGCTGAACATTCCCCTCACATATAACTTGCTCCACTTTTTCTCAATTACATTAGCATTTTGTCAACATGTGATTGAATTGAGCCAGTCTGTGTAAGATATGATCAACTATTGATAGATGTCACCATAGACAGTCAAATAAAATTTGGTATGGTCCTATTGCACAAGAATAGCGTGAAGGTCGGCGATTCTTACTGTATCGTAACAAGAATAAAGTGTATTGCAAAGGAAAAAAAAGAAAAGACGACCTTCATGGCTTGTCATTGTTGGTCCCCAGATTTAGTTCCAAAAACTTCGAAAAACATAGACATTATTAGACATATTCTCATCATTGTCTTTGCACCGAGATTTCAGTGATCGACTAACTAACTACGGACCACAGCCAAAAGGATGCTGAGAAATGAGCTAAACTCGGGACCTCAGTTGGGCTCCGAGCCCGCGACTACCCTTTCCAGAGACTAACGTTGGGGGCGGAGGTTCCATGATTTGCTCACATCTCAATATCCTTGTGGTTGTATTTCATACACCACCCAGCCGTGAAAAATGAATAGGCAGTAAGTAAAAGTTAAGCATTGTAATAACAACAGACTGTTAACGAAGAGGCGAACTTACCCGTTGTGGTCTCGACAATTCTGAGATGTTCATAACAAGGGATTCCTGGGTGATCATCACTGCTGGTCGCAGCTAAGTTTTCCATATCATGTTGTTGTTGTGCTCTCTTTGTCCATTGGCAAATTTTTTAGACTATTTATTCATCTTTAATAGTATTTTACTTTTAGTAAGGACCTTTAAGTTTTTAGAATCATTCGTGTCGTATTACTTATAAGTTTGTACAACTTCTATATTATATTCAGCACCGTTTTTCAGTTGCCATGAAACTAATTCACTTATTTCCTTCAATACTCTGTTCGCTGTGGCGCGTGTAGTGCAGCGGTTAGAGGTGCTCTAAAATGTATGTATGGTCGTTCTCCTTGGTTCGGTCCCACATTCCGGACCTACCAAGCCTTTCATCACTCCGCGGCTGCAAATCGGTGTCAGACTTGTCTGGGAGAATAGCAATACGGTACATCGATAGGCACCGTGAGTCAATATAGAAGCTAAATATACGCTCAAATTCTGCGCCACCATACCTTAGCTTTCTCTTCTCCTTTTCTCAGTTGTTGTCACTATCATACTTATTTTCGTCATATCAAGAACTCTTGAACAATTCTTTCTCTTCACTAGGATCAGATACTCAACAGCCGTAGTAAGTGTCATCATTACGAAAGTTTTGAAAGTCAGGTTGTATTAAGCCAACACATTTGTTACCAGCCTTCGTGTTTGTTGTTTACAGTGATTAAAAACACCGTTCCAACTTTTCCTTCCACGTTTCTTTAACTTTTTTTTTTTGTCGAAACGTGTGAAATTGGCTTATACTATATGATTCATTGCTAAAATTACTAAGCATTGCTTGCTCAGGAGGAATGAATACTGTCCGATTTCGACAGGAAGATCGGTGTGCCAATGAAACAATGCACGTGAAAAACAGAAGTGTTCCTCAATATGTATTCACCACCCGAGTCAGAGTCATAATATCAACAATACATTCAAGAGTTGAAGAGCTTCATAGGAGGAGGCGACCGCCTAGAGAGCTTTCAGGAAAATCGGTGCTGTCCTAGGAAAATTGTTAGCATCTGAATCCGCTCTTATTTCCACTTTGCTAAGAAGTATTGTCACTAATTGAGATAAATGTGCGGCCATCGTCAATGAACATGTTATTTTAAAGATAAAGGATAGAAGGTTAAAGCATCTTGAGCTAACCAATCCCTTAAGAACTCGCCATGCATTCGACCTTATCAATCATTTTAGAGGTGATTGAGTGTATATTTGGCGTGTACAAGGATTCATGGTCTCCTTCTGTTTTATCAAGTATGCGCTTTTAACCTCTCAGGCAATTCCTGTACTAACCTCGGAGTGGTGGGAAGTTGCCAGGCTCGGGACGTGACAAGGAACCGATGACTATGTATGCATTGCAGAACATCTCTAACCACTGCGCTGCACGTGACCACATTATAAAGATGACGGCAAAAGTGCTATATTTCACTTAGTTCAAAGGAGGAAAGAGAGTTCAGAGCCATGTAAATGACCGAAGATCAGTGATCCTCTCACAGGTGATGGGATTTCGAGGATCAATTGTGGGTAGCATCCGCGATTGTAAAAACTGTAAAACTGTATTTAATACTAAAATTGTATTTTCAGTTGAAAATTGTAGTATACATCGTTTATTCAATCGAAGACTGAACCGGGAAACTCTAGAAGGCACGATAGAACAATGGAAGCTTCAATGAGGCGATTGGGACTAGTTAATGGACAGTGGTTAGCGGCAGAGATCTTTGTATTCCATCTGTTAGTTTACGACAATGTAATTCTGTTTAAATAATTTTCTATTCGGACTTTAATTTATAGAATTCAAAGTCATGCGTTATGACTAGTTGCTCTCCCACTACTGCACACGCACTCTGTAATCATTTTTTATTTGTGAGTTGACCTATTTCAAACAAAACGTGCATTTCACCGATTTGAACGTAGGATACAGATCGCATTGGTTTTAGAGGTTAGTCGGAGTCCGTAGATGATCATCATAGACGAAGGACGTCCGATATACAATTTAGTTCCCATCGATTCTGACAATAATTGAAGTTCTTCATCCTTCCTCTCAGCATGCTTCATGTCTCCACTTAGGTCAAACCTGAAAATACTTCGAATTTGCTACTTTTCTACCATATCGAACCACGTGTCCATTATTTTTTTCCCTGAACATAAGCGAAGATGAAAATTCATGTTGAGTATAAGTCATTTATTGTATTACTGTAAGTGAGAAAGTATTTACAGAATTCTTAATTCATTTCTTTTACGTAATTTGATGACATTTCGACAACATACAGCCACTCACAAGTGGTGACGTTTGTTATTTGCTTATTGTCGTTCGATGATGTTCCGGTTCTCTTCATGTACGATGGTATATCGGTGAAAATCAGCACAAAAAATTTTTATTTTGCATGATCGCCATAACCTATCAGATTTCATTCACTCACTCGCTCATTCATTCATTCATTCATTCATTCATTCATTCATTCAATTATTCATTCATCTCCTTCCAAATGCTTCACATTATGCACGCAAACGATTAGACGCGATGGGCGCGTAGTTTTCTTTTTTTTTCTCGTCTTTCAACGTTACGCTTTTCAATGAATGTAGTTTTTCATGGTGTTTATTTCGGTGGAATATTCCGGTTTTGTCGAGTAATTGTGAAGCACTCAACTGCGATTTACTATACATCGCCATGTGGATTATCTACCATCGTGTCATTCATTCTCAATGCTATACATCCCATACGATTCTGCTGGCTATTATTATACGTTACCAGCATGCGGTGAAACGTCTCGTGTCTGTTTCTTATCGTTAACAGCAATCTTCATCAATGATAATTTTATTTATTATTATTTACAAGAAGGAACTACCATAGACATCGTATCTGTTCACAATTGTCTGAGCAGAGATCGATCACTCCACCTTTCTCTCTTTTCAATCTGTCTTCCTCATCAAATCACTGAAATACTTATAGCATAATAGTCTGAAAAAAATATTACCACAAAACAATGGTGTTTCGGCGAGTTTAAGGCAGTGATTTGTTAGCAAGAACTTCTCTGAGTCGCAAATCCACCGTGCCGATTCAAAGCTAAAGGTTTCGTTCAGGTGATTAACTTTTGTGACATTCTTAATTACCGCTGACTTTTATCAGTGATAACGTTACCTCTATTACTATCGCTGAAACATAAAGTCTTTGCTCGTAAACCTTATGCAATGGATATACCTGCATGGAGCCAAAAAAAATTCAATCTTTATTTGATTTAGACAAAGAGGACCAAGTTTGTCAACTTTTTCGTTCGCGATAAATCGCAAACATGATGGAAATAACACGCGAAAGTGAGTTATAGACATCTTCATTACCTCTTTTATAAATTTCGGTGGCTTCTTAGCAAGAATTTGTAGATGGAACTACTTTTCCATCACGTAGAAATCACATGGAAAATATTTATGTAAATTTCGAATTTGGTTTAGTAAAGCTTCCTTTGCTCTATAACAAGCTCGAATACGGCAGTGATTAGGACAGGTTGGTTGATATGTGGTAGTATGAAGTGCATGGTCTGTTTTACCGGTGCATCTCCAAAGGATGACAGGAATGATAAGTGAAAGGTTCGGACCTGGCCCTGTGTGTTGGTGTCGACGTAGAGATGTTTTTGAGTAGGGCTATGACTCATTGGTAATAGTTAGATTTTCCTGGTATAAAAATTGAAAGTCGACAGAGCGTTTTAATATGAGCCTTAACGTAGGATTAAGACAAAGATCGGAAAACATGAGACAGATGTGCAAAGGTGTGCTTCACTGTATGCAGACCGTCACCATGCACATCGATTTGGCAAAAAACCTACAAACAAATAAATGGAAAGTACATATGAGGCGACACGAAGTCTACTTTAACAAATCAATTCGACATCTGCTCTTCGAGAGCACTGCAAATTACACATGAGCGTACACAGCTGCCATGCGCAGAACATGTCAAGCGAAGTACATTTCAGTGAACAAGACCCATCCAATGTAGCCAATAGTTCCAAAAGTTCTCCGTTGATGCCGTCAATTCCATATTTTTCCTGCAAGATACTACTCGCAGGAAGGAGGAAAAGTTTCAAAATTGAGAGAACGAAACCCCAGACGTACATGTTGAATTTTGTTACCTCTTTTGATGGATTTTGAGAAGGTACCGTTGCCTATAAGTTCAACAAGGATACTATCCAACACCTTCACAGAAGTGTTGTAAGTGTCAACAGTATGGAAGCCATAAAGCAACACTTTACTCGAGAAAGTTTGCAAATCACAAGTCGGCGAGAATCTGCGCAGGTTTCTGGCAACTAATATGCGCTTAGGCTTGAGAAACTGCAGAAAAACATTAAAAGGACGTGTAAATGGACAGAAAGAAGCATTGCTGGTAGATTTCACTGAATTTAAGATTTATTGATTTATATCTATGTCCTTGTAGAATTCACCAGGAAATGTATTAAGGGTAGAGGGTGCCTTCAGTTGACACTTTTCACGAATTTGCTACCGACTTCAATTCTGTTAAAACGAGTTTTTGAAGCCTTAAATAATCTCTTGTCGATGCAGCAAAAGTCTTTTACGAGCTCTACAAGTATCTCCATCGGAGTATTGTCATCGTTCTCTAATATTATCATTGACATAACTGCAGAGGCCCGAGGTGATACCCTTGACGACATGTAAGCCTCTTAACAACAACAGCGGGATTTGAACCGCCAGCTGCCGAGTTCTACAGTATATTTCATCACGGCAAAAGGGATACCACCAGAACGTTGGCCGAACTTGTTTCGCGAAATCCCTGCAGAAGACCATGATGGTTTTCGGTACATAAAGCAAGTTGAAGTCATATTTTGATGGTGGTAGGAGTAAATGCAGTTCTACTGGTGTCTGCTGGAAATAGGAAATAGGCAAACAAATAAGCAATAAATTAGGGAAGTAAATAGCCGTACTACTAGAATAACGGAACAATTATAGGAACTAATGTAATGAAAACTCTAACATCTTTAACGTGAAGGATCCGAATGCTTGCTCGCTTAGTGGAAGCACTCCATAAAAAGACAAAGATTAAAGCTCTCAGCGTTGATCAATTCCTGAGAGATGAGCCATGCATTTGACCTCATTAAGCATCGTTTGGAGGTGATCGAATACATAACTGGCCCTTACAATGACTTGCGGTGGTCTACCGATGTATCGAGCCAGTGCTACTATCTTCCCAGACAAGTCTGGTACCAATTTGCAGGCCCCAGTGGGATGAAAGGCTTGGTGGGCCATGGGCACGGGATCGATTCCACGTGTGGCGTCGCCAACTGCTGATCCACATGTGCCCTAAGCACTCCATAAGATTCTGAAATTGATGTGAGAGTGACATTTTTGACTCTGGTGTGATTTAATTAAATGCCACTTAACGATAGAGTCTATACTTATAGATTCTTTTGTGTCAGAGTTGAGAAAGGAAAAGAAATACTTGACAACGTTACAGCGAGCTATGTAATGTCAAATATGCCACGAAAATTATCGACTCATATTATACAATAGTGCTACTGTTTTATTTAAATAGGAAACATACCTACAGTGTCAAAACTGAATGAAGGCATACTGTACCACTTTAAGAAGGAATGAATTTCTCATCGATATTTGTACCACCATCCCTTAGTGAACCTATCCTTTTCGTCACAACTTTAAAAAGAAAACAAGGCAGAAAAATTAACCACTTCTTCGGTTCTACTCGTTTTTGACATTATCATATTGGGCTTTCACATTCGTCATATTACGTAAGAATGTCTACTTGTTATCCTTTTACTTACCGCTATTTAAGTAGCACTTGCCACGAATAATTAGTACTGTCCTGCTAGTCCAGTCGTACTACGTGCTAACACATGCTGACTTTTATCGGCACGTGCCAATTATTTTCGGGCAAAAAACCTCTGCCGCCATTTCTCACAGTTGCGACGGCATTTTTTGCCAGAAATCTTTTTATTTGCACGTATTTTTCATGCAACCAATCACCCTACATGATTTCCGTATTCAAACATTGCGATCGTTTTGAGGGACAAGGTCGGCTATTATACTATGCCATAACGCGGCCCGTTCACGCAAGAAGTTCAACACAGCACTTCGATCATATTTCTCTACTTATGCTTTATTTTCTCATTCATACAGCGATTTTAAGATTTCTCTTGCTGATATGTAATTGATAGTGATTTCTTATTTGTTACTAAAAGTTGGAAGCTAAATTTCTATCTTGTTGAAGCCGATCCGGTATCGTTTAAATTTCTGAGTTTCGTCGTCGACAATAAAAATCGACTGTGCCAATTGGAGGTCGACAGAAATCTAGTTGTGGTATGAGCGCATTGTCGCCTCGCCTGTCGCGCACCCTCAATGACACGTGCAAATCCAAGTGACAGCAATGCTCGTCCAGCAATCTTCATCGCTTCGATAAGCGGTTAACACAACCTGACTTCATGTTTTTTATTGTTTCAACATCTTCGGTGCTTTAATTTATTTACGACACCGTCCGGCCCTTTCCACTAGTATTTGTTAATCTGTGTTTTCGTCATTGCAGAGAATCTTCAGAATCTCTCCTGATCTTTCGTTCTTTCTCAGTGTGATCAAACCTTTCACGAAGAGGCAAATGCTGAGAAAGAAGTGAATAAAATTCGAGATCGACTCATTTATTTCGAAATACAAAAATCTTCTTCTGTTTTACCTACTTCATTTTTTCTATTGGGCTTCAGGAAAATGTCTCGAGATAATTTCTCCATCGCCGAACCCTTTCCCCGACAGTGTACTGTTTGCATGAATTTATACGATACTGTAGTAGAGCGTAATTTTTAGACGAATGTTCGTTAAATCGTCGGACATTATCCATGCACTAAATGCGGAATCAAGGTAATAAGGACGAACTTCATAAGGAAGGACTAAAGGTTATGAATTCCAATCCAAAGATATAGATAAAAATATTGCCAAAAGCATTAACAGAAGCTAAACTTATGAGCCACTATGATTGAAGACCAAAACTATTCTGAAGTGGACCATCGAGACTACTATATGGAAGTGCTCTAGCTTACCTAAGATGAAAGATGGTGAAACAATTTAGACTTTGATGAAGGCAGAGCCTTACCATCGGTGCTGAATAGTACTTGTATATCGGCTTTGTGTTTTTTACATAAAAAAACAAAAGTGGACTTCGTAAAAAGAATCGTTGTTCTTCTCGCTGCAGATCACTTTTCAAGCTTTCAAGGTTATAGATTCGAATTCTTCACAAAAAGAATTAAGTGAGTGAGTTTTGTCGTTAACATGACAGTTCTGTCTATCTTAGAGACAATTTTTTGAGAAAATTTGCCAAAGAAGCTGTGCAAGCGGAGAAGCTAAACGACCAACTTCTAATCTGAATAGCAAACGACGAACTCGCCGCCGCAACCGCCCTCATTCGTTCCAACATTTAATCGTAGCGTCAGATTTCGTGCACGCTATTCACACATGGGATTTTTTCTCTTATATTAAGCGTCTATGCTACTTCGAAGTCATAAATATTCCTTGCAGAATTATTCTCCTTTAACACCATGCTTTTCATTACTTTCCAATCTCAAAGTTCTAGCTGAGCTTCTTTCCAAGTTGCGTATCTTTATACCCTTCCGTTGTATTTCATTGTAACATGGATTTCCATCGAAATATACGAAAATTTAATTGATATGTCTTCAAAGTTTACTATGCCACTCGAAAAAAATTCACCAAAGAAAAGTAGACGAATAGATTGGTTCTTTTCTTGTGGAGGTCTTTCTAACACGGCAAAAAATGAGCTGATGATTCAACACTGGTATAGGCCACACATTCTCTAACACCCTCGCGATGACGCCTAATCTCGGTTTTGTTGCCCACTAGACGACTCCCAATTTTCAACACTTATGGACTTGCAGCTTTTTTGAAAATAAGCGAAATTTTTTCGATAACCGGAAGTCTTCGCACCTTGTAAACATAAACAGACTGTAGGAAGGACTTTGCTTTATTGCTCTATGGTTATGATGCTATTTCCTATATGTTACTGTGGTCCATTAGACAAGCAACGTTTATCTCAGAATTTGGAAGCATTTTACAACTATCTTGTCTCCATATCAGCATTTTTTATGCCCGAGCACTCTATGGGATAACTTTCATTCACTATAGCAACTAGAATTGAAACAGTAGCCAATTGGCACCCAAATTTCTGGCTAGTGAGCTCATTCGGGAGACGGTTTTTTGTAAATTTCTAAATGCAAAGTAGAGCTTCTGCGGAGCAACGTCTAATTCAACATCTGTGTTCCACAAACTATCAACTAACGACAGAAAATGTAAAAACGTAGTTTTATATGTTAAAATAAACCACCGGGAAAAACTAAACATGTGGATATCATACGGACCCCTGCTCTGGAACCATTATGACATCTTTAGGTGTCATCTGTCGCGCGAGTGTTAATGTAACGAATATTACTTTTTTGCTCACATTTTCCACTAATCTGACTTGAAATCTATAGAGAAAAAATTCAGTAATGTTGAGGAACGTTTTATTTCCGTCTCAGATTTTATCGGTATTGCCATTCATATAGGATACAGTGATTGAAGACGTTTCTACTACATTTTATCTTCAGCGATGTCATACAGTACCACTCAGCCAGGAGGTCGTGCTCCACTCGGTGGAAGACAAGCAGGAAACGTTGTCTGTAAGTGTAAAAAATACTCCCATGAATGAATAGATAAATGAGTGAATAAATGAATGCAGCAAACGAATGAATGCATCGGTGAATGAGTGGTCGTTTTATTATACATGTTTCAGCACAGGACCGCATGTTGAAGATTGTCACCGAGATGCGATCTGGAGCTGGTTCAGGATTGTCACCATTCGGTCAGAATGCGGCTAGCACAATTCGTGATTCACGCGAACGGGAAAAGAAGGAAATGAGCGATCTGAATGATCGTCTTGCCAGCTACATTGAAAAGGTTGGCTTAGTTAGGATTTCGTGTAGTGCCAGTAATAATGTTTAAGTATTTTTGAAAAATTTCGAGAAAAACATCTAAGTATTAAATGAAATTTTGGTGCAATATAGTCGAGCAACCTTTCTTAACAATGAATACCATGGCTCAATAAAAACTCCAATTGCAAACATAAAAGAGTGAATTTCAACTGAGTGAAGAAAAATCAGCTACTTAAAGCGAATCTAATGATTTCTTCCACTACAGGTGCGCTTTCTGGAAGCGCAGAATCGCAAGTTGGCTGCAGATCTAGATGCATTGAGAAGCAAATGGGGTAAAGATACACACAACATTCGAAACATGTATGAAGGTGAACTTTCGGTGAGCGCTTTTTCTTGATCTCTAACATATTATACACATAAAATTGGGAAAGAAGCTCAAACACTTCCAGGATGCTCAAAAACTCATTGATGAAACGAACCGCCAGAGGAAAGACTTAGAACAGCAAATAAAAAAGATGCAGGATGAACTCACTGAGCTCAGACATAAGTCAGTTTATAAAACAGTTTATTTTCCTTCTTTCCTACCATTTGCTATTCCAGTATCAGTTTTGATTTCACTTTCCAAAGAAAACGTTGGGCTAGTTGGGAATTCAGGTATTCCCAGTGAACTATCCAGTTCTTCTCTGTTGACCTTTCTTTTTCGTTGTGTTAGGAGACTTCGCGAAAATCACTGCAATAGACGTCACCGTAACCACTAATGTTTACATAAGGCATCGCAAACGATATGTGGGCATTTATTGTGTGTGGGCGGGAAGCAGAGTCTCTCTAGTGAAAACGTCTGCTTAATTAGTTGGTAAGCAGATATTTGTATTTACTTTAGGTATGAAGAGGCAGTACGTGGACGTGAAGCCGACCGTGCGAAAATCGACAGCCTACTAGTGCATTTATCGAATCTCGAGGTACTATAGAAATTAACTGATGAAAATCGCTCTATGTCCCCAATTTGTGATCGCTGTGTTAGTTGCGAAATCCGACGGAAAAAAGTTTCGTACGTTGCTACATGTAGAGAACATTTTTTTTTGCGAAAAACGGCTGTAAGAGCATCTGTACTGAATAAGCTATTAATTTAATGAGAAATGTGTGACAAACAAACTCTTTGCCACAGAACAAATAATTTAGAAACGCATGAACTGATATCAATGCATGAATTTACTTGTGTTAATGGAGCGATCGGTAACTACTCGCTTTTGTTGTTCACAGCTATGAAGTAAATACCTTATTCCCAACACTAAATAGGAAAGCATGAACTTTTGTAGACGTTGACGGCCAATCATATAAGCTTTCACGGCCATTCATATATCAGCGTGACCACCGACATTTGCGTCACTCGGAATACTTTATTTTGCACAAGTCCAAAATTTTCGAAGTAATAAGCTATTTATTTCGAAAGAAAAACAATGTGATTTTTTAGGCTGAAATTGCACTACTCAAACGTCGCATTGCTCAACTGGAAGATGAAGTGAAGCGCATCAAGCAGGAGAACCAACGCCTTCTGTCCGAACTTCAGCGTGCCCGCACAGTTAGTGATAAAAAATTTCATCAATGCCAATTGAAAATATACTAACAGTGTGTTAAGGATCTTGACCAAGAGACGCTGAATCGCATAGACTACCAAAATCAAGTACAGACGCTTCTTGAAGAGATCGATTTCCTTCGACGTGTGCACGATAACGAAATCAAAGAACTTCAGGTGCTTTGATTGTAGATGTAATTGTTTCTGTTTTAGAAACTGCATTTATTGCTTTTCAAAAACTGTTGTCGATGTTAATTTTTCTTTCCAGACTCTCGCATCTCGTGATACAACTCCTGAAAATCGCGAGTTCTTCAAAAATGAGTTGTCGTCTGCTATTCGTGATATTCGTGAAGAATACGATCAGGTACACAGCTAAAGAAAACAATTTCTTAATTGCTTTTTTCGCTTATAGATACAAGTCAGTTCGTTTTGAAAAAACAACTAGAGATTGCAATAAATCGTTCAATAATGCATACCTAGCTCTCGTGGACCCATCTTGACTAATAGTGCAGTACAAAACAAATTTTTTTATTCAACAGGTGTTTTTTCGTCGGAGCAAGTTTTTTTTACCTATATTTCTCTAAAGTTTCGAAGTGGTATGGCTATAGATTCCTTTTCCAACTGCTACAGACTATTGGAAAAATTATGGATAATCGCTAACTTCACCTTCTGGCAACTACGTTGACTCCACCACATCTACGGTTCTTATCATAGCATTACTCTTCAGGCTGCCTTTCAGATGGTTAAGTGGAATCTCTCGATCGTGTTGGGAGAAGAACCTCTTGTTGTTTATGGGCACTTGATGCTCGGCGATACCACTTAGCTGTGATAAGGCTGTTAACCATTAAAGTTGGGGAAGGTTCCTAATATAGAAATCTGGTTTTTATTTTTACACTTTATGCGTAAAATAGTAAAAATGTCTTATTTTTTAGAACATAGAACTGCTAGCTTGTTAGTTTTTCTTTTATTCTAAAAAAATTATCGAATCTTCAAACAAGCACTTCCCCAACATTGAAATATTATGTTAATGATATCTGGTTACAGCTTCTATGTATTTTCCTTCAACAATTATGCTCGTTGTTCTCGGTCATGCTTAGGAATAGTAATAACTGTATGCTTCCAACGTTAACTGCTTCAACGTAGCTAGGAGGTGTTCTTGGGTGTCAGACTGCGATGTACAACGGGGATTGGGATGGGGGGGTTCGTCCCACCCGCAAAGTCTTCAATGGTGAGAAGGAACCCGACGTTTCCATTAAGAAGAGTAAATGAATACGAGATTCATCATCGTCTTGGTATGAAACTAGTCTCATGGTGGCAAGTGTCCCTCTGACCCACAAAGGCGGCGACTGCCTGTCATGGTGACGACCTGGAGCAGATTTTGGCCAGGCTGACCTCGGGATTCCGCGGAACCACAGTGGCTAGATAAGCAAAACTCCGAAAAACTATAATTATGATAGAGCTCGCACGACCAGTGAAGTCGGGTTATCGAAGTATCCAAGTAAGCATTAACTATGTGCGAAACAGTTAAAGACAAAAAAAAAGGCTAAATTTTAACTTATTATTTACTTCCTACTGTTTTTAACGGCAGGGTATATTGCAAAACATAACTTTAATGATGCTGAGATATTTGTAAAACTTCGGACAGCAGGTGTCTACGCTGGAGAGCGAACATGTTATTGTCCTTTCCGGGGAGTAACGCGTTCACCACCACACCATGCGAGTCTTTCGTTTCGCCTGTCTCTCATCTAGTTCTATCGACCTTTTGCCATCAGCAATCACCCGTCACCGGGATTGGTCTGGGAAACCCAAATTGGCAACGAACCTGCAGCGGACAATAGCGCGTTCATTCCCCACCGCAGACACCTGCGCTCCGGAGTTTTGCAAATATCTCAGCATCATTGAAGTTATAAAGAGGCTGTTGAAACTGCGACGCCTGATAAACCTCAAGCACTCAAACAACACTCCTGCAAGGTTAAATTCTTTCTCAAAATGAATCTAAGTTATAAACTTGTTTTTCATCTTTATTTTTATTTTTATTTAGATTACTAACGTTCATCGCACAGACATGGAGTCGTGGTATCGTTTGAAAGTGCAGGAAATCCAAACACAAAGCGCCAGACAGGTGAGTTCCAGTCTTCGTTAGGACTTCGTGCACAGCCTATCTGATTACAAATGCACAAACCGAAAATTGTTACTTTACATCTTATAAGGCCAATCTTACTCTACTCATTCTTTTTTTTTATAGAGCATGGAACATGGATACGCGAAAGAAGAGGTTAAACGCTTACGCACTCAATTAAGCGACCTTCGCGGAAAATTGGCTGATCTCGAAAGCAGGGTGATTTAAAGTGTATTTTCGCCATCCAGGTTTTTAAGGCTAAAATTTTGCATTGTCTATTTTAGAACTCACTTTTGGAGAAACAAATTCAAGAGCTCAACTACCAGCTCGAAGACGACCAACGCTCGTACGAATCCGCGTTGAATGATCGTGATGCTCAAATTCGTAAGATGCGTGAAGAATGCCAAGCTCTTATGGTGGAACTACAGATGCTTCTTGACACGAAACAGGCAATGAATAATTTGGAATTTTTCTCAAGCTCGTTACGATGCAATAGTTTCCAAGACCGACTTTCTATTAACATCGACACTGGTAAATAGTTCGCTGTTTTCTTGATAAACACACGCAGTCTCGTCATTATGTATGATGTATTAACAACAGTTAATTTTTCTTCAGATTTTGCTTTCTTCATAGCTTAGAGAAGTCCAATTGGCTGCAATTTAGCCAGCCAAACACCTCCATAACCTCAAAAGAAATTCACAGTGCCTAAATTTTAGTCGGATTGAAACGAAAGATCTTCACACAGTCACCGTTTCCTATGAGTCTCCCACCGAGTATTCCACGTAGAGACCAACAGCATAGAGCTGACGTTGATGGGTAATGTGCCCTTCCTGTATTAATTGGTGCGATGGAATACGGAAGAATAATTACTAACTCGAAGTAGAAAGCCTGACTCTGTATGAGTTCTCCATATGCGACTTTTAACGTAGGCATGGAGAACGATCTCAAGCTTAGGTTATAACTGCTTATATACACAGTTTAACGGTAGTTGAGCCGAGGGGCACGAGCGAAATTGAGGTTAGGATGAGTGACATTTTTCGGATTCTTAGAATTTATTCTGAATGGCTCGAGAATTTTGTGCGTTAAAGCCATCGATACTTATAAGAAGCTGGGCGAAACAATAAAACCCTGAAGCTGGGACACTGGGAGAGCGAGCAACCGGAATGCGGAGACACTGCAGCACTCGCAGACTGAAATACAGGCATTCCGTTGATGACTAATGGTGCTCCTTATATTGTTTCTGTAATGGGTGGCCCTTTTAGAGAGCGAACTAGAGAAAGTGCTCACAGAAAGGTTTTAAAAGTTTTTCAGCTAGTACAATCTGAAAGAGCTACTTGCACAGAAGGTTCGTGAAGTCTATACAATAGCTTGTACAAAGTACATGTGATAGCGATGTAGTGGCTTATACAAAACCTGACTGGGACGGCAAATGCTGCAAAGTGCGTGCAGCTGACAGCTGCTCATTCAGTGCTCGAACTGTCGGGAAAAGAAGAGCGGTTTATACAAAGATGTTACAGAATCACCTTCCAGCCAGGTGCGAGGCAGGTGCATGAAATGTTCTCTAAGAGACGATTTACAGAAGATACAAGGATAGATTTAGCATAATTACAAGTAGACGGCTAATATAGGAAACGTGCGACTTTATAGAGAATGGGAACCATTTGAGGAATAGTTTCCGCACTTCTCACCTTTAAATATCAGTCTAAGCTTTTGTGTGAGGTCACGCGTGATAACGAGGATTTCTTCACTGCTGTTCATTTTCAGATTCTTAGAATTTATTCTGAATGGCTCGAGAATTTTGTGCTTTAGAGCCATCGATTACCGTGCCAAAATGGTTGCTTCTAAGTCAAAATCTTTCCCGTTATTAACTTGTCTTATGCATTTTAATGTCTTATGCAGTGTCTTATGCGCGCATAATGAATTATTTTGTTGAATTTAACGCTAACCTCTTAGGTATTCTTTTAATACCGACATACAGCAGACTATCCGTTTCGGCAACATATTCGTCACCACACGCTTTACAAGCGTGCACGAACTCACTCATGCAATCGCAGTCTCAATTGTTAGCGCAAATGATGCAATTGTTTGTTTCGCATAGATGGTCATACAAATGGTTGCAAGGTATAATATCTGGTGTCTTAGAGTCTTCAGGGATGTTTCAATCAATGCTACCTATTTCGCTAGACCCATTCTTTTTCAGAAACGTGTTATGGATGTGATAATTTTGTTGGGAATAAACGGCAGGATAAACGGGATCGTATTCTCGCTAAACTTGTCGTTTATGATCTTGCCTCTTTCTCTGAATCTATTCCAAGTAGCTGCACTTTGGTGACCACTGCAGATGGCTACCTGCTATTCTAAATTCAAGGATTCCTCCTTTAGCTTTCTTTCTCTGCACACACTTATGGTTTTACGAAACATGTTTCTCACAGAAACATTCTTTGGATGTGAAGGATGAGAGGAGAGGCAATGGACTAGTATGTTTTTGTTGCTCGGTCTTCAGTACAGCTTGGTGGTACAGCCTTTTCCTGACAAGTTAATCTGGACGTTCGAAAATCGAAGCCAGTTTTCTTCCGCCTTTTCTCGTGTGAATTTTATGTACTCTGACTGTCCATTCAACAACTAAAACCATTTGTCGATCTTCTCTTGTGTGAAACACATGACAAAGCAACCATCTTTATATTTCCCGTAAATTAATGGGTGGAGATCAGTTATTAGTTGGAGTTTCCACTCTAGACATAAAGGCAAGCAATAGCAAAGCTTGGCCCCGGTCTCTGCGCCACCACCAACGCCCTCCTCTGAGGGAGAAACCTCCTGCGTCATCTAAAGATTGGGTAGTTTAGGTAATAATAACATTTTAAGAGAGGCGTGAACTTTTGGATTGACCAGCCATGCCTATTTATAGCTCCTTTGTGCTGCATAAGAAGCTCGAGTATGGTATGCATAGCTGATTGGCACATTAGTATAAAGGGCCATAACGTCGAAGGGATCTATGACATACCCGCTGTTACTACGCGCGTTACGTAGGCCATCCAGGAACATTTGGATGCTGGAATGATGGGCTAGAACGTCTTTGAACAATTGAATGAGTATTATGGTTGGAAACCATATTATTCTATCCGTTGGTCAGTCTGCAGAGCTTGTGTTCGATCTAACCTTGAATAATGATAGATCGATAGACAAAAGATCAACAGTAGATACTAACTTATAAATTTTTTTAAGTAAGCATAAAACGAGCATATTGTTAATTCAGTGTTAAGTTCGGAAATCGCTGACGATTGTAAACCAGCCACGTCTTCCACTTTGACCTATTCGTTGTTCAATTTTCGGCATTGAATTTTGCATTTCTTTTCGGATGATAGACGTTAAAGGAAAGCATCTTCAAGATGCATTTTCGCTATATTGACATCTAACTGACGAGGAATTCGAAAGACCGACTTTCTATAAACCTCAGCATAGATAGTTGATATATTTATTTATGTGATCTTATAAACTGATCTTCTTAAGCTGACGCGAGGTTGGTACAGATCTTCCTTGTCGTTGTCGTTGTCGTTGTTTTTGATGTTATTGAACGATGGCTGACGTTTCGGCGACTTCGCCTTTCTCAGAGCCTGGACGTACTTTATGTTAGAATACTTTTTATTATTCGGTGGAAAAGAAAGTTAAAGTATTAATGAAGATCAAACTTTCAAATAGACGCCATATTGAACAGAAAGGCCACTCACCGTGATATTACGTGCGGGACTGGCCCACACGTACACGTAAACTACGTTCAATAACATCAAAAACAACGACGACGACAACGACAACGAAGATCTGTACCAACCTGGCGTCAGCTTAAGAAGTTCAGTTTATAAGATCACATAAATAAATATGACGAGGAATTGCCGCATGCTCTTCACCTTTATCACCAATGGATGATTTTTAACCATATCAGCTCTCGAACCTCTCGCATCCTAAATTTTTGTGTTCTGTAAAGTTGGAGCTAAACTTTTTTGCGGGATAATTGTTAAAGATTCTAAAGATTGAGTCCGCAGTTATCCGAAGTTTGATATCGACTTCTTTATAGTGGTCATATTGTCCAAAGAACGCTTGAAGAAAGGGCGACGATGGCAATTCCCTTACGTATTGTTGTTCAAACCCATTTAGTGCCTAAACTCTGGCTTTGTTGCGGAAGAGATCTTAAAATTCGTACAAAGTGCACATGATTCTATACACGGTCTCCTTTGAAATGGGTTCACCTAGTGAGAAACATGGTTCCAATTCTAGTAGCGAGCGCGCTATTAGAATATGAGGTGTGCTGGTAAGGGGCTTTGCTAATAGGGTTTCCATACTTCTTCGATGCAGTGTTATGCGGCCCACTGAATATGTTTTCGATTTTCTTCGAATTTCGAAAGTTCGCTTCAGCACTAAAGTTAGTGCTGTTGCAAACTAACACTGACCTTCGCTCAATATTCTGTCCAAACACTGAGCGCTTTGGTACACCTTCATCGCGCGCTTCTGGTCGCCAGTGAAGAATGTCCCACTACTGGTCGATATCTCCTAGAATACCTTAGGCTAATATTTTAACTTGCGAAGGGCTCATTCGCCGTCCTTGTGATTTGTGTACGATTGTTCTCCACGTGGAGTATGCAGTGGAAAACTCATAGAAATCGATACATATGTGAAGAAGTTGTTCTATTTCAATGCGATTAATATCCATGTGACACGGTTTTCTGGTGAGGTCATGTAGGTGTTTGGCTGTATAAATTGCAGTTAGCTTGTGCTTTCCGGGTTTTGAAAAACATGCTAGCCACTATGAACAATTAATATATAATAACAATCTCGTATGCACTTATCAAGAAAGTAGTTCATTAAGATGCTATAGTTTTAGTATCACTCATTCTAGACACTTGACGCTGAGATAGCGATCTATCGCAAGATGCTAGAAGGAGAGGAGAATCGTGCTGGATTAAAGCAGCTCGTCGAGCAAGTGGTTAAGACCCATGCGATCTCTCAGGAAACTGACACTGGTATTCTTTTTATGTTAGCTATTATACATGATAAAAGGATAAGAATTTCAACTTGATCAATTCATTGGGTATAAGCCATGCATTGGACTCCATAAAGTGTTATAGAGGTGGTTAAATTTGTGCTTGGTCTATAACTACGATTGCCTATATTTAATTTTTTTGTTTTGTTTTATTTGACCCGTCTACACGTCTACGGTACGGATCCCAGTACTTTCCACATTCGTTTCCTTTTCTCGCATCCATTATCCACAAAAGGCTTCTATCTTTTACATTTGGCTTCGGCTGATAATTGAAGTGTTTCATTTCATTTTTAATGTCTTAGAATGTTGGTTGAGAAGATTCTCCGCGGAGTCCTGAGATAACCGGGCTGCAACGTTCCCAACTAGACTGCAGAGAGTGATTTTTTCCGGAGCAGTCCGGCGCCAATTTCCCGGTCCCAGAAGAATGAGAGGCTTGATTGACCCGGAGCGGAATCAAACTACTATCCGCCGTTAATATTTAAATTTAGCGTTTTTCATACTGCAACTTTTTGTATGACTAAAAGTCACCCTTGCCATTGCGTTGAATGCGTCTTTCAGATTCTCTGGGTATCGAAAAATGATGGGCGTGGTTGAAAGACCAGTATTGTGACAAAACTCGACATGTGGCCGGATAAGAGTGTAGTAATGTATTCCAGAAACAATGCGAGTTGTCAAAGGCGAAACGGCATCGCGTCAGTCGTTTCAAAGATCTGCAAAAGGCAATGTTTCTATTCATGTGAGTCTTTATTATTTTACTGCTCTTTAAATGTTTGTCCAATATACTACATTCATGTAAAGTATTCTCAAAATCACTTAGGATGCTTCACCAGATGGTAAATTCATTATTCTACAAAACACACATCGTGCTAAAGACGAAGTAAGACTTTCTCCATAAATTAATAACCTTCAATTTCATAGAATTTTTGCATCTTGCTATGTTTTCCTTCAGCGACTTATGTTTCATACTTTGTAGTCGATCGGCGAGTGGAAGCTGAAGCGTCGCATCGATGGAAAACGTGAAATCGTCTACACCTTCCCGAAAGACTTCATCTTACGTGCTGGTAAAAGCGTTAAGGTACAGTACAAATTTCAATAAAATACATGTTAGCGGCAGTGTTATGGCATGAAACCATAATTCTTCCAGATATTTGCCCGTAATCAAGGAGTTTCATCTCCTCCTGATCAACTTGTTTATGATGGAGAAGACTCTTTTGGATCCGGAAACTCCGTTCAAACCATACTCTTCAACAAGGAAGGAGAAGTTAGTGGATTTTCGGTTTATTAGAGCCCAAATCCTATAAAATGCTTGCTCTCGTGACAATTTCGCTTAGCTAATCAGAGACAGTAGTTGTCATTCACCCCATTAAACCAGACCTATAAGTATTTATCTCAAACCGTCCATTACTGTTTCATTTTCCTTCAGGAACGTGCCACTCACATTCAGCGTCAGAGCAACGCATAGAAAGCTGCCGTCATTTTATAAACCATTGCTTTCTTTATTCAATATGAACTTTCTCATTATTTAGCTTATCAAGTGCTAGCTCAGTGAAATCGTTAACTGCATTTCAAGTGCTTTTCATACTACCATTTATGTGATAAATTGGTCTTTAGATATTTGTTTGTGCCAGTAATATATTGAACAGCTTTTTATTCCGTAGTACATGACTTTCTTAACTTTACATAACATAATCGATAACATCCTGAGAAGTGGGAGGAAACTCATACACGAAATACAACTGTTGCGCCAGTGTTTACTGAGCTGACATGCGGCACGATAACCAGGACCAGAGCAGATTAACCAAGAAATAAGCGCCCGTGTGCACTGACATGAATGCATGCTTAGACGGAAAATGGATCGAACGCACTGTGTCGAAGGTACATTCCAAACAGCAAAAAGTTAGGCGTGGTCGCTTATGCGAACATACATTAGTCATTGGGCTAATTATGGTAACGTCTTTGATGGTGAAAAACACTGTTGAACTTTCATTATTCCTCTGCTATCACAGTAAACCATTTTTAGTTGCTGACGAGTCATCTCTACCCATTCTTATGTAGTTCATCATCTGGTAGCTTGAATGATCACCAATTAACTTCATTCTGCATGCTCTAGGTCTCTCCAATAGACTCCACTCGTTCGGGCGTATGTATGCAATTGCGCTCTTGCTGTTGTATCTCTTTTAAACTAGTTTTTAGTAACATGTTATTTCTGAGTTGCTCGACAGGCTTTGCCACAGTATAGATGGGGTTCTGTTTGAAAATGCTAGATTCTGATCATAGGATACTATGCTGAAAGTGTGTCATTCGAAGTGCATCGAAGTTCGACACACAAGAATATCGATAACGAGGTGATGCCTTTGTATAGGTGAGAGGGGTAAAAATGAGTGTAAAAGTTTCAAAAGCAGATGAGTGTTGTTCTCAAACTATTTTGGCACCATTTTGCATTGTTTTAAAATTTATTCAGCCTTACTTTTCTAAAGGTGGTCAGGTATGTGAAAATAGAATTTTTCATTCACTTTATTTTATATGACCCGTCTTCAAGTCCTTTGCTCGGATCCCAGCACTTTTCACATTCGATTCGTTTTATCTCATCTATCGTCCACAAAGATCGTCCAACTTTTACGTGTGGCTTCGGCTACTGCTGGAGGATTTTCATTTCATCTTGAATGTCTTAGAATGCTGGTCGAGTTGACTCTTCCTAGAGTCCTGAGATAGCTGGACTGAAGCGTTCCCAACTGGATTGCGAGAGTGATTTTTTCCCAGACAGGTCTGGTATCAATTTTCCGACCAGAGAGGGATGACAGGCTTGGTTGTCCCAGAGCGGTAACGAACGAGAACCATGCTCATATGACAGACATCACTACTACGGTATTATCCGCCCTTAGAAAGAAAAGAAACTTAGTGGGTCTTAAAGGAAAGCTCTCAGCTTTGATCAATCCCTGAGGCTGTGCCGTGCATTCGACATCACTAAGCATCGCTGGGGGTGATTGAATGCATATCTGGCCTTTACAATGACTCGCGGTCACCTACTGATGTATCGAGCCAGTGATGCTATCCTCCCGAATAAGTCTTGCACCAATTTGCCAGCTTCGGGGGATGGAATGCTTGATGGGCTTTGGGCGCGGAGATCAATCCCATGGGTATTGCAAGATGCCTCCGTCCACTGCGCCACACAACTCTATCGAAGAAATTGAGCTGCAGCTGGCGACTCTTACTCTTTTTCAAAAAGTAGATATTTATTCTGGTGACCACCCTAGAGCACCCATCCACAACACCTCTGTGACTCCAGAAAAAAGAAAACTATCAACTAGCAGCAACAAATTCGCATCGTTAGCGTGCATATTGAACGACGTCAGAAATGAGAACTGATAACATGAGGTCAGATCTCCGGTTGAAGCAGCGTTATTAAAACAAGACTAGGACGCGTTTTAGAGAATTTTTCTTGCTTAATCTCTACAACTTCGGAACAGCACCTTCCGACGACGAACTTGGCACCCTCTTTGAGGTTACAAAGCATATCCAGTTTCACCTGATCGCCTCGGAGGAGATCACAGGCAAGAAGAATAATGTACGACTAATCATTTTCGGGGCCGCTATAATTCCTAGATATGTGATCCCATTGTGAAATAACAGTAGTGTAGATTTTATCGCATATCAACCGTTAGTCGTAAACTCATACAATGACTCTATTACCTGGGCTTGATATTCGCTATCTTCAGCTCAAAAAATAATCACCGTTATCGAAGCACCAATAGATTCTTCACCACGATATTGTATTACTTTTTATATTTGATCTCGATACCTAAGTTTCTTGTCTTGACAAAGAATTGTGTGAACCTTACAAAATTTCGGGCACAGTTCATCTTCAATGTTATCTTTTTTATTTACTGCCTACTACAATTTCTCACGGTAGGTTATTATGTGTGACTTAACCACAATAATGCTGAGATATTTGCAGAACTCCGGACCGCAGGTGTCAGCGGTGGGAAAATAACCCGCCATTACCCTTTCCAGGGGCTAACGCGTTCGCCACCAGACCATGCGGGTCCGTTTCGCCTGTCTCTCACCTGGTTCTATCGATCAGTACCATCAGTAATCTCCCGTAAGCGGGGTTGCTCCGGGGAGTCCAAATCGGCGATGGCCACAGTTGTGATTATAATTACAACCTCAGTTTAACTGGGTTCATTGCCGAATTGGGTTTCCCAGATCAATCTCGCCGACGGGTGATTGCTGTTGGCACTAATCGATAGAAATAGCTGAGAGACAGGCGTAACGAGGGACCCGTATAGTGTGGTGGTGAACGCGATACTCCCCGGAAAGGACAATAGAGCGTTCGTTCTCCTCCGCAGCCACCTGCGGTCCAGATTTTTGCAAATATCTCTGTATTATTGCGGTTGAGACTTCATCTTTATTTATACACTCGTCATGAGAAGCTGAGAACCAATCGTTATGAATAGTGGAGTTTGTCATCTCCGCATTCAAGAAAGACGACGATTTCTGGTGGTTTTAATTTTATAAGGCATTCCAGATGGAAATGTCGTATCTGTGCGAAGTTTTGGCAGAGGATATCTTTTATGAACCTTGAAGCTCAATATAAAATTCTACAGCGTGGATACATTGTTCATTCACTGATCGTTCCAACGTATTATCCTACATACTAATCTCGTCTTGTTATGAAGCACTGATCTTTGTCTTTATAGGACGCCAATTATAAAAAGTCTCTTTTGTAAACTACCTTTTTTATTCCTAGTATTCGTGTATACTGATTTTATACCGATAGCATCAACACCGCTAGATTTCACAGTAGCTGCATCCTCACAATCGTTGGTGCGAGTGACTGTCTTGGTCGGAGTTGTGTTTGTGCAGTGCACATCTCAAACACTTGAAAAGCTAAGGGTGTATACAGCTACGACAGAAAGGATAAAGACAAAGATCGGTCAGCCAAGAAAGAAAACGCTCCTTCTATAATGATAACAGAATAAAACTTTTAATAAGAACAAAGATTCTATATATTGGATCTACTGACAACTAAGAACTCGCTGCGGACGTAATGATGTATCAAGTCAATGTTTTTTTTCCATCATCGTAAACTTATGTGATGCTAATTTGTTGACACCGGAAAGATGGAGGGCTTGATATGTCCATGGTGCGTGATCCAACCAAGAACCATATGCATGTTATAACGCATTCAGTCGCTGGTCTACATATCTCCATCGGAAATCGTGGGCACTGTAAAGCGAGATAGTAAGGGATATAAAAGACAGAAATAGAATTATGTAAAAAAGTGTGAAAGAGAAAGAGAGAGTATTCGATTAACGAAAGTTTTATAATACCGTAAACCTAGACTTTTGAGCACACTGGAGGTGCGTCTAGTGCAATGGTTAAGGTTGCCATGCAATACACATTGAGTCATACATATCTCCAGTGTGAGGAAACTGAAACCAAACTTTTCGAAGACCATAACAACAACGATTTAATACATTGGTAGAGCACCATAAGTCACTGTATAGGCCTGATATCGATTCACATATCTTCGCTTTGCTTCGCGAAGTCGAATGCACAGCGCATTCCTCAAGGTTTGTTCTACGCCGGACGCTTTATCCTTTTTATTTTATTGAGTACGCTGAAAAGAGATTTAGAATAGCCATTTATTCGCTCATAAAAAAACTCCCTATTTTAGAAAACGGATCTAGAAAACTACATCCGAGCAATCACGAATTTCACGATGACTACCTCACTGTACTAATTTCAGCATCAGTCTGGATAAAGAAAGAACTCGTTAAAAATCATCAAAAAACCGGTACCGGTTTATTGTTGAATATAACTTTATACATAACAAAAAACGACCAACCATAAAAACTTGTATGTTTCTAAAGATTACGAAGACACGTTTCCAAAAGTGGTATTTCTAAATGGCCTTAGTCAATGCTCTGACGTCCTTTGTACCAGTATCTCTTAAAAGCTTTTGCCTCCTAATCCATCCATTTTTTCCACCCTAAGAAGAAGCTGTAGTGGTTAGCCAGTCTTAGCCGCTAGCGGGCAAGTAGTTGTTCATATGAGGAAATGAAAAGGTATTGCTTGAGAGAGAAAGAGAGAAACCAAAAGAGAGAGGGGGAGAGAGTTGTAGGTAAACGGCAATACAATGCTGTGTTTACTCGGTTTGAATGGCTGCTACTCACAGCCAATTAGACAAGTCGTACGTGTTCGTGGACCGTACGGAAGTGTTGCGCTAACGCTAACAAAAACTATATGGCATCCCGTTCTCTCATATATATGAAAGAATGTGTGTCACCCATCCCCAGCTATTCACTTAACTAATATGTCAGGAGGCTCATGTTCTTAGCAAATGTTCCATCCAGTAGATGCTATAGAAAGTGGAAGTCCAGTAAAACCGAACAAACTTGACAGAATTCCGTAAGTTGTGCACGATGTCCAGAAATGATTAGATACCGGCTGTAGACAGTTAACTCTGAAGCAGGTCACCATTTCATTTATAGACCGCGGTGATACACTGCTGTCCTTGCACTCATCTTTGAAGAGCATTTTTAAAGTTTCGTTAACTTGGTCTGCTGAAGAATAATTGTTTATAAAAACAACGGGCGATGTTTAACTGTCACTATCTATTAACATGGTCATATCAACCTTTGCAATTCATTTAATTGGTCATCATTTTAAAAAAGTTCAGGCGGTGTGGTCTAGGAAAAGGTGAGTAAAGATCGTTGAAAAGGAGGGGTTTTGAAACCCTGTGCTGTATTCATTGTTAGGCCTATTCCTAGGCTTTAAATATATTCCGGAGATTCTAGATCTTCAAACATATCTACTCCCTATCTACTTCCAACATACCTAGTAACCTACACCATTTATGATCAACGCTAGTCTTCTGTTAACAAGAAAAATGAAATCCTTAGTCCTCTTAATCTTTTAAGTACCCGTAGTTATCTAGGAACGTTAATCTCTCAGCCTTTTTTTCAGCTGTTTTCCAAGTTTTATGTTTCGGAAGTTAAATATCAGAATTCTACCGTTGCTTCACAATTTCTCATAATTTTTCCTTGCTTTGTCCATATTTCTATATTTGGCTGAAACTTTAATGAGGTTCAACAAACATCACTCAAGACGTCGATTATTTAAAAAAAAGTTACTTACCACTTTTACAAAGACAGTGAAAAAAGGCCATGTATGGTGTTCTGAAGATGAACAATGATCACAAGAGCAACCCAAATACTTTATACTTTACTTTTACTTTTAGTATCATGCCCTGTGTAGATTTATATGAGAACTGAATAGTTTTAAAATTATTCGGATAGTGCATGGTATCTTTGTTACGTTGGAGTTCTTGTTCTGTTTCAGAACGGTTTCTCTGTCGCCGGCTGGCTCCATATTTCTGCCTCATTTCATTTCATTTACATGTGAAAAGAGGATGAGCGACACCAGCACCAGGTGCGCCTTTTCATTCATGGTCGCCATTTTTCCGCCGTTCCGCGATGTAGTTGCCATTCATGTCACCGCTTTCGATCAGACAAATGGGAATCTTCTGACTAAGTTAAATGCTTTAAACAAAAAGAGCACTGAGTTAATCAGTGCTTATGGTTTTCTTGAAGACCTATCTTTGAAACATTCATGTCTCATTCACGAATTTGCGGATGCAGTGAATACGAATGAAGCTCTGTAGCATCACAACCATTTGAGAAGAAAATGTAAAGTAAGCCAACCAATAAGACGACTCCAAGGACTACTGAAGAAAGTAAAAGTTCGTTAAACCAGTTGGAGTTGATGAATTTGATAGATATCTAGATGCTAATCGATTCAGCGGCTCTAACAAATGTCGATGAAGTTTCACTGATTGCATTCAACTCAACAAAACAAGAAAAAGTAGGTAGCATTGGTATTTAGCATAAGTAAATCCCATCATATTCAACGTTAAGAATGGAAAAGACGAAAGGAAAGCAAATGATACCAAAAAAACCACCAACGTTGCATTTCCTCTTAGCAATAAGAAATATGTACTGGTGAAAGCACCCGCCTTTCATCCGCCTTTATCTCCGTGTTTTTTTTTTCGTTCTCTCTAAAGCTAGGAATCATCTCATCATTTCTGCGACGGTCATAATTCTTCTACGAGTTTTTTCATGACAGGGCATTATGCGAAAAGCAACCACAAAGATAGTGAGATATTTGTAAAATCTGGACCACAGGCAAGATCGAACGGCAATTACCCGATTACACTTACCAGGATTGTAGTTTTTACGCACCTCACCAGTGAGGCTCTCGGTTTGCCTTTCGCTCAGGCTGTTTTTTACCCTAACGGTGCCATCAGCAATCACATGTCAATGGAAATGAAAGTCTGGTCTGGGGTCCAAGTACTGCAAATGTCTCAGGATCACTGTGGTTGTATTTCACACGATGCCCTGTCGTAAAAAATTATAATGGGCGGTCGATAAAGGTCTGTTACGGTTGTTGGGACGAAGATTTATGAGCTATGTTATATTGGCCTTTTCATGCTGTAGATTTTGTAGATTAGCTTTTTATTAGGCACACGTCTTTTTTCAATCAACGAACATACGTATTTGGTATGGAACTATGGCGATGTCGAACTGTTCTGTGATCCGCCCCCACTATTGCCCCCGTACCTGGCCATCGTCTCCACCCGTATATGTCTGCCAGCGTGGCCACGCCCATCAGGTATCCTATCCGTTCGTATTCGGCTGTTTCCGACGATATCCGACACCCAGACTAATAACGTTATTCGTAATTCAACAAGAGAAATTACTATCTAGGTACTATTTTGTAACAACGGGACGCTAACAAAGTTTTATCGGTGCTTTGATCACAACTATACGCAGCCATTGACCGACTGTTTATGCCTTTATTAGACGTCTAGCACCTGTTGCTCGATATTCGCTTACCTATCGTACCACAATTACCAGGCCAGCGACCTGGATTCGAACGCTGACCTTATGTACAGACATGTATCTGATTCTTATTACGTTTAGCATTGTATTTAACACAGGTAGGTGATTTAACAGTACTTGATTTGTTTGAGCACTTTCGACTCTTCTTGCTAGGGTCATTTTTTCTAGGATCAGTAGTAAATCAATAAATGAATTTGCGTGTGATTATTCAATATAACAGTCACCTGCAGTTGATACTGTAATTGGATATATGTATTTAAAAAACCACTAAAGGCCGCGATCCAGATAACATATAGTGTACGATATTCATCTATCTATTCGGAACTGTGGAGTACTGTTTTATGGCACTTCTTCGTTTTCCACGGGTGTTAGTGAATTACATATGACAGCAGCAAAATAAGAATTTTACATGTTGGTCCAGTGATTTCATGTGTTGTGACAGATTCTACCATCAGCTCTTTTTCCAATACTTTGAACGTACTCAGTCCTCAAGGAGCGAAGAAACTTTCGCCAGTCGGATGACATAAAACAACTGGCAGAAAATCCGAACGATCATTATCATTAGCATACGCGGTACAAAAATCCGGTCATGCATAACATAGGGTCAGAGACAATTCAATCCCAGTCTGGGTAGCGAACAGATTATCGACGACCGATAGACCAATTCATAGCACATGTCCTCCCATTGAACATAGGATCATAGAATAATAGATATGTACTGCCGAGTTCTCTTTTATGGAAATTTCCTGATACCGACGAATACTCGAATAAAACGGTAAAGGTAAATTGATGACAGAAATCCTGTGAATAGTAATGTGGCTGTTTGTTAAGGTCGACGTAGTATCTCACTAATTCTCATGCTCATATTAGATTTATGTTGCCTCAAAAACTATCACGTATAACCAAACTTTGATTATGATGAAACAGATTGTTCTCTCTTATCCATTCGCTATCACTCTTACCGTGAACAGGGGAGGTTCTTTTCAAATTTCGTACCTTTGGATTTCCTAAGATGAGTATAAAAAGTAACTTGTCGTTTTTCAATGACTAACAAGTCCTAAAAGTGTATTTACGTACATGAAGTTGGAAAACCTTACTTGTTTGATACTTGAATGACCCGTCCTCACTGGTTGTGCGGGCCACAGCATAACCTCCATTTCTCGTAGATTTGCTGGTTAAGCTATTTTGGTTCCCTGGAATCCCGAGATGAGCTTGGCCAAAGTCTGCCCGTCGCAAAACCACTTTTCTAAAATTTCATGGGCCCTCATAAGTCACACTTCAGCTTAGTCAATATCAGACTAATAGAAAGGAAAATCACTCGTGCTCTGTAATACACATCATGTGCAAACAATAAAATCATTTCGTGAATAGTTGCTTATTTCGTTGGTTTCTAAAGGGTTTCTAATGGCTTTAAAGTGCTGGACTGATCCACCTAAGGTATGGAAACATTCACAAGAATGTAAATTAATTTAAATGCATGTTTTATGGAAAGTAAATTAACCTCTCGCTTTTAGGCAAGCATATTCCAGTTCATTGTTAATTCTATTAAGCGGAATAAAATCCATTGGAATCTATTGATATTTGCTACAAATGTACGGGTCTGTTAAAGAACTTATCCCTTATGTGGACGACTACCGCCTTTGTATTAAGAACAACCTTTCTTATTGACAGCATTAATGTTTACGATGTCCTCTAAAGGCGCAATATTAGATAAAATAATGTGGATACATTAGAACGATAATGCTACGTTTTCCTTACAAGTTTATCAAGTTTTAAAGTCTTCAAATTGGTAATACTTGGATACTTGGATAGTTAGCCATTGTGCTTCCCAGGAGTCCAGAGGTCAGCATAGCCAGAGTATGCCCATGTCATCACCACCACATGCAGGCGCCGTCCTTGTGGATCAGAGAAAAAATTGCCACCATGCGGCAAATTTGATATCTTGGTATTGGTTTACTCGTAGCTGGGCTTCCTGATGGAAACTCCGGACTCCTTCTCAGCTTGGGAGGCCATGCTGGAAGATGAATTCACCGCTGTACACCGCAGCCCAACACCCTGGAACACCTCCTAGTCACTATGAGGCGGTAAACCGTTTTGAGGTATTGGCAATTATGAACAAAAAAAACCGGCCGGTAGTAATTAAAAACTGACATTTTTTTAAGACAAAGGCATCCAGTACATGTGACATTTTTGTTTTCTTCCTCCTCTAATCGCTTTTGTCATCTTTCTATCTCTCTCCTTTTATCTCTTTCACCTTCCTATTCTCGTTCTTTCTCTTTCTCTTCTTCGCTCTCTCTCAGTTATTGGACATTCCTTCGGATGATGGATGCCCACGAAGCATTCATTATTCGTATGAATTGGACACATGGGCTAGGATTTTGGCAACAAAGCTTAGGATCTATAGAATTTTTGCCGGTTTCTGCGATATCTGTCTCTGAACTTGTTGACCGGGAATATTTTCCGTGATTGCGCTGAGGCCCATTAATAAATACCATGCTGAAAAACGACTCGAGATATTGATCACAGGAAGCTTGCCAATTTAAAATGCCATTTTCTTCATATAGCCAGTTTCTCCAATGTTTTTATATCAAGCTGAAAATCCAGAATTGAAGCTAATCCACTATCATTTCATTTCTCCATTCGTTCATTAATCGCGCGGAATAATTACGTGTTTACAGGTGTACGGTTTCCCTTCTTATTATCGCTTCATATTTATTATCGAAACGGCTCAGTTGATGAAATTCAGTTCTCCCTATGACATTTTTCTTTAATATCTATTACCTTGAATAACGTAAACCAGAACGTTGTCCTTGTAATGGTATACCATCTCAACGTGGCTGGGAGGTGTTCCTGGGTGTCGTGCTGTGATGTACAGAAGAAGATTCATCCCACCAGCAGGGCTTTCCAAGCTGAGAATAAATCCGGCGTTTCCATCAGGAAGTCCAGCCAGGAGGAAACTAATACTAGGATTCACCACGGTCCTTGTGTCAATCTAGTCGCATGGTCGCAAATAACCCTCTGATCCACGAGGACTGCCACTGCCTATGGTAGTTACGCCCTAGGGCAGACTGACCTGGTTGACGTCGGGACTCCAGGCAACCACATCAATAAAGCAGCAAAACACCGAAAAATGGAGAATGTGCTTTGGGGTCCGCTCAACCAGTGAGGACGGCCGTTCCACTATCCAAGTAAGAGCCGTTGTCTCATAAACTGAAGTGTATAGAAATCTTACACATGGATATAACTTTTCCAGATTAGTCATCAATGGATAGGTATTAGTCATCCAATATAATACGAGAATATTGAAGTATCAATATTTTACGATTACTGGTATATGAGATACCAACGTCGTGATTGCTATGCGCCGATGACCTTCGTCCGATCGATAATTGTTACATTGCACGTCAGTTATTATGTTACCATGACTGGCACTAATTGCGGACAATGAGCTATATGCGTCAGAATTGAATGCAACTCCCAAAGATATAGTAATTACAATAACTGTGATTTGAAATGTCTGTTTTAGCATTTTAAACGGTTTTCATAGATATTAAAATGTTACACTGCTAAACAGCGTTCATGTTCCCACTAAATGTATTCCTCGTCGTATCCCATATGTTCATCGATTCATCGAAAATCGATTGATTCGAACAACTTACAACCCGAATCGGACGTTTACGATTAAAAAGACGTGGATCAATTCCGGCTCGGGCAATCCTCGTCGTTTACGCGCCGACATCAAACAATGACGAAGAAGAAGTCGAAGCGTTCTATATAAACTTAGAGAAGTTCTCCAGAGAAGACCACACATTCTTCAAGGTCATAATTGGAGATTTCAACGCCAAGGTTGGACTAAGAACGTCTGAAGAACGTCACAATGGGACCCACGGTTTAGGATGGAACGAATGGGTGAGCGGCTGTCTGAGTTTATCACGGCGACCAAGACAATCCAGGGTAACTCGAAATTCCAGAAGCCCCATCCTCAGCGCTGGACGTGGGAGTCTCCCAATCGAGAGTACCATCATAACGAAATAGAAAGCATTACAGTAAAAGAAAAGGTTTTGCCCAACCGTTGTCGCTCTTATCCAAAAATTCTACACGGGATCAGACCATTGCCTCTTTCGTGCAAGATTTTATTTCTTGCGGAAAGGTGAAAAAGCCGCTAAATTCCAAAACCGAAGTTCAGCACCACCACTAACTGAGACTTATTCGGTTCATTAGTCGGCTGTTGGAAAGATGCTGCTGTCGATATCATCGACGAAGAATGCGATCGGCTCATTCAACATCTTCACGCTAGCATTATGAGAGCTGAGAGTTCGGAAGTCACCAAGAGACGTTTGTCTCCAGTAACACTCAAGGTGAAACGCGAGCGTGGAATCGCACGAGTTGCAGGTAACCGCGAACTAACGTCCGAACTTGCAAAACAATGCAGACAAGCGATAAAAGAAGATCTTGAAGAGAGAACAACAGCAGTAATGGTCGGAACTGCAGAGGCCCGCAAAAGCATTCGCAAAACCACCGAATCTTCTCCAATTACAAGACCAAGATGATTGCACTCCGACGCTCAGACGGAACAGATACAGCGTCAAGAAAGGCGATGGAGGAAATCATTCACGAATGCTACTCAGTTTTTTTCGATTGCCTCGCACACCTTCCGTCATATGAAATAAAAGAGAATGGATATGTTGTACCACCGGTTCTCCCTTCCGTAATCCGACATGCCATTTCGTCGGTGAAAAAACGAACAGCGCAAGGTCCGAAGAGGATGAGACCAGAACGCCTGAAGAACATTCCGACAGTCTTCGTAAACACACTGGTTCGACTCTTCACACGTTACCTGTCCGAATTCAAGATCCCTACTCAGTGGAATACCAGTATGCCGTATTATTGTTTAAGAAAGGAGACCTACACGATATCGGCAACTATCCCCCCAATTTGCTTGCTGTCTGTCGTCTACAAACTTTTCACTCGAATCATCCTAAACAGGATTGACAGAACACTAGACCGCCATGTCAGCAAGCAGGGTTTCGAAGAGGATTTAGTACGATGGATCACATCCACACGGTAACACGGCTCGTTGAAGTATCGCGAGAGTACAAAAGACCGCTCTGTCTCACTTTCATCGATTTACAGAAGGCCTTTGATTCAGTTGAGATAGAAGCAGTCATGGAAGCCCCTTGATAGTCAAGGAGTCCCTACTCGGTGCATAAAGATTCTTCGTGAGCCAAACAAAAATTTCACAACCAAGATATCACCATTCTACAACGATGTTAACATTGACGTGAAAAGAGGAGTTAGGCAAGGTGATGCCATCTCTCCAAAATTATTTATCGCCACTCTCCAGAACGTCATGCGAACATTGGAATGGGATAATACGAGGGAGAAAATCGACGGTCGGCGGTTACACCATCTTGGCCTTGCTGATGACATCGTCCTTGTAACAACAAATATTAGCCAAGGGGAACGTATGCTTGACGACTTTGATAAAGCCTGTGGAAAGATTGGTCTTCGACTAAATCTCACAAAAACGATGTTCATAAAGAACGGATTGTTTTCGCATGCCTCATTCACACTCAAGCTCAACGGAACGATCATCTCCGAATGCTCTAGTTGTATCTAACTAGGTCGGGAAATCAATATGATGAACGACTTAGCTCCAAAGCTGAACAGAGGAAACGAGCGACTTAGGAAGCTTTCAAAATCATCAAGGATGTAGTGAGGAGAACAAAGAATACCAAACTCCATGCCCACCTTTTCGACTCAACGGTACTTCCTACCCCAACGTATGTGTCAGAAACCTGGTAGCTGCGTAAGCAGGATGAAAGGTCACTCACCCTTATCGAACGCGCAGTCGAAAGGACGATGCTAGGAGTATCCCGTTCCACACAAGTAAGGAATGGGATCCAAAATTCCGACCTGCGTCAACGATCAAAAATCAAAGATGGGGTTCTGTACGCCAAACAGTCGAAGATAAGGAGGGCCGGACACGTGATGCGTATGAATGACAACTAATGGACAAGAGCCATTAGTGACTGGATTCCTCGGGATGTCAAACGCACCGCAGGAAGACCACCGACCCGATGCTCAGAGTTCTTTACAAAGAGCCTTGAAGAAAGATACGTTGCTCGACGTGTCCCTAGAACGAGCAGAACCCACTGAGCCACTCTTGCACGCGACAGGGAAAAATGGAAGATTTACTGGCGCCCGTTCGAGTCAATCGGCGATCAATGGGACTACAGGTGATACAGTTGACAAGTGATGCCATATGTTCAGAGACCTCTGTTATGCTATACATTTCCGCGGTCGTTGGTTTCTAGGCTATGTAACTCGTCCCTAGGCAACGGATAGAGGATTAATTGCGGAGTAAAAGTGAGCTTGCACAATGTGGAAATCAAAGAGAGATTTCCTGGTTTCTACCGCGCTTGACTAGCTTTATGTGTTCATGAAGATATGTTCATGTTATTAAGATATAAGATAAAATGAGATATTCACCAGTGCATTTATATATGTGTGAATTTTACCCTATATCTAGATGAAGCAGAAATCTTAAAACCAAATGAATTTGAGATTCGTAGAAGGTATTTCATAGTTGCCTCCAACAAACGTGTTTCACAGCTCAAGATCTTCTGCAGGGTGGCGGAAGTCTAAGCTACCGTACTCCCACTGGAGAGCATACAGAGTTATCGGTGAGCACTCCTGTCACCGGTATAAACCGTGTAAGCAATAAGCCTCATATGGTTCTCTTTCAGGGAAATATCCACGCTTTTTTTTCTTATATATAATAGGCTATTTTAGATTTCAGTGGAACGAATTGAGGCTTTAATGATTCCCCCATAGGTAAATGAAATGTCGTATGTGATATAGGTGGTCGTGCGACTGGAACAATTGTCTTTTCCTTCGAAATTGTTTGCATAAATTCCATTATTTGTACAATTAGTATAACTTCCATGAGCAGAGATGGTTTTCTAGTATTCTAATCGATCCAAGACTTGCCAGTATATGAATGTGTCGTTTTCTTGCTCAGCAATCGCGAGGTTTTTAAAACAGCATACATTTACTTCCATAAAGAAAACACAATACAATACAACGCTAGATGACGTTTCGGCAGTATCGCCTTCTTCAGAGCCTGGAAGGGTATACTGATATACAATCTACTAGGCCAAACGCTTCAATAACACTTACACAAAGACGAAGAACTCTCCGGCAATTACACAATCAACAACTTCTCGAAAAACCCACCGCTTTTTCGTGACTTCCAATGAGGAAGTTTAGAACAGCTGATTATAGTCGCATGTGGTTGACGACTGCACCATCCCACTTGCCAGTATATTTAGAAAGAACTTCAAGCGTTCCATACAAGCGAAGAGTCTTTTCAAGTTTGATGCTCTCCTATTTCTTCTTACTTGAATATTTGAATTATTCGTCTTTATGAATCGTAAGGTGCCAGCACATTGAGGTTCCTATGAAGGTGTCCTTTCTTTAATGGGCACCTTATTGGTTGAAAGTAAGTTTCCTACCCCGGACTGGAACACTTTCCAGGCGGATGTCATGATAAGTAGTAATAGCTAACATTTGTGAATAAAAGGAGGTTTGCTATTCCTCAACTTCTTTCATACTGGATGGTGGCAATTCTTTGTATAGATTTACTCTTAGTTGGGCCACCGGGTGGGGATTTGAAACTCCTCACTACCTTGAAAGGCGATGCCGTCAGAGATGAATCTCCACTAGAGACCATGCCACCCCCAAGCTGCGATTAGGCAGTGAGTCATTACGAGTACTTCAACTCCGGGTGGTTTCAATTCTTGGAATAGAATAGGACACAGTTTTAACGACTCAGTGGTAGAAAAATTAAAACTCCTTGGAGATCACTGATCATTTATCAAGCTTTTCTCCTTTAAATTGTACATCAACATGAAGCACTGTACTTTTATTTCATATTTCAGTAGAAATATTGATCTAATAAATTGCTGCGCGCCCTCCACTGTCATTGAAAATCATGTTGAAGGATATGAGTCCTTTGCAAAAGGTTACAGGCTGTCAAGACTCTCCCGTTTTCTACTAATTGAACTAATAAAAAAGCATATTCGATGACAACATGTTAGGTAGATGAAATATGAGGGAAAACGAAGGCTGACAGGTCTTTCTAACATTAGCAAGAATAAAAAAACAACGAGAAAGAAATGTAGTTGCCATAGAGATGTTCAGTACGTCTTTCTATTCTATCGTAATACTTTTGAAAGATTCTAGAACTTGGTCAAGTATCCATACCTTTTCCCAAAAGTCCAAAAACACCAATATATCACTTTTTGACTTTAAAGGAAGCTAAAAGTAAGTCCGTTCACTCTAAGAAATGGCAGTGCTATATTTACAGTAACGTATAGTTCCCAATGAGAGACTGAAAATTTCAGTGATAGGCGACGAACGTGAATGTGCCAGTAACATCTGCTTGAATGGTGGTACTTGTCTGATCGAGGAATTAAGCAGGAGGTTCCTATGTCGGTGTCCGCCAGGACTTTCAGGGTCATTGTGTCAGGAAACGTGTAATCTTGAATGCGCAAACGGTGTGTGCGTGAAAGGAGCCCTTGGAAACGAGCAGTGTCAATGTGCGCAAGGTACAGTATTTACTACCTTTCTAAGCATCAACTTTTAGACGGGTAAGAAACTTTCCCAGGATCTTGAATTCAGTTTTTAATGATGGACTCTATCATTTTATAGCATCTAGGACACGATGTTGTAGTGAAGAACTAATCTCATTCTTTTGTCTACGACTCTGACTTCGCATCAGATTTAACGAACACCAGTAGCCTAGTTTGTCATCGGGAAATGAACGTGATTGGACTTCCCAAGGAATTGCTCTCATATTGTTTTTAGGATAGAGAGGGATAGAGATGTAGAGATAATGATTATGGTGCTCCAGAGTTCCCATGTTCAACCGTTCTTAAAAATTACTTGTTGCTCAGATTTGCATTTCTTTTTAGAAAATATATTATTGTTATATATAAATGCTGCAAACGCATGTGATTGAATTTCTTTAACCTCTAGCTAATATATTTCTAATCGCAATTTTTGTCATTTCTGATTTAATCTCGAAGTTTGGAACACGGTGATTTTCAAAGCGCATGTTGTTTCGGGGCTGGTGTATCCCAGTCATTAGAGATGACCTACTCTAAATGCAAAGGTCGCCGGTTCGACCCCGTACCTGAGGCAGACTATGGCCTACCCTTTTTTGGAGTAAGTAAACTGGTGTCAGGGTTCTGTGAGAAGGGAAAAGTATTGACATCGGTAGGCTATCGCAAATTATTGTATGGGTAGGATATGCATTCAATCAATTCTAATCTGCGATGCGGTCGATTGTGTGGCGCATTCCTAGGAGACAATTCATTGCCGAGCGCTTTCTCCTTACTCAGTATTAAACCTTTCTTTCTCCTTACTCAGTTTCGTTTTCTCGTAATTTTATGCTAATAATTTTTATTTCCATTGCTATTTGTGCCCTCTCTTACACTTTATACCAGTTTATTGTTATTTTTAATTTCGTTATTAAATTTGGTTTATGAGACCCGTAACGACACATTCCGCGAATTCCAACACTTTGGGCTGTACTTGAGGAATTTTTTTCCCGAATGTTGTTGAATACTTGTTAGGTTGATTCTCCATGTAATCTTGGAATATCTCTACTACAGCATTCTAAGGTCTCCAACATGGTCAGTAACCCTCTTTTATGGATCGGCGAGAGCCTTCCCAGACAAGTCTTTAACCAATTTGCCGACCTCAGACTGATGCCTGACTTGGTTGGCATCTGCGGTGTCGAACGTTTGCGTATAGTGTGTGTATTAGATTACATCTTTAAGCATTGAGCCTGCGCGCTTTTAACGTTAGCAGAGGTTGCAAATTTCGTTCGAAACCTCAGATAAGGGAACGTTTATTCTTTCAGAATAGAAGAAGGAAACATGGATTGGAAAATTACTTTAGCCATTCCGTAGGAGGCTTCAGCTGACTGTTTTTTGAACATCGTAACCTCTACATGATGATGACTGTCGATTTGGACGGTTTATTCTCATAACTCTATAACGAATGACGAACAGGTTTCGTCAGTAACCTGTCAAATCCTCGTTGTTACACTTAACCGAATCAATCGTCAACTAGATTGACTGAAAGTGAATAGTCTACTAAACGACACATGTTTAGCTTGCAAGTTACCTTTCCATCAATAATGGTTAAATTTTAATTAAGAACCACTGATTTAGGTCCATAAGCTGTTGTACATTCGAAAAATCTTGTATCATTATTGTAGAAAATAGTATAATAGCATGAAGTAATGAATTTTTTATTACTCTCTACTACAGATTTTTTGTGGAATTTTTTTTGTTACATAACCTTGGGCAGTTGTTCGAAAAATTACCAGAGTCGTTGTCATCATGGGGGAAACTGCGTTTTAAGGCAGTAAACTTCCTTTCAATTAACATTGGAGGTTAGTGGAGAGCTCAGAACTGCCTGAGACGGCTATCTTGCGTTCCCAAGGAAAATTAAGTCCAATCAGCGGCTAGCGCGTTGGTGAAAATAGAAAGGAACTGTTTTACAAGACATGGTCGAACCCCTTCCCGAACTTGATTGAGCTCCCTCGTGAATAACAGAAGTGAGAGAACGAAGCGAATTGAGAAAATTCCGGGGCCCAAAAATCATGTGAACACGGATTATCTAAGTAGTGAGTGAAATTGTCTTCATACTTACATGATGAGCTAGAAATATAGAGTGTAGAAGTATTATAGAAATGTTGAAAAGGTCATTTTAGTAATTATGATTACTCTTATCAATATTTAGTATTTGTGGGCCGGATAGCACAGTGGTAAAGATCTCGATCATTACGAGCACGGTGCTCGTTCGATCCCGCCTCGAGCTCATCAAACCCCTTGTCCTATCGGAGTCGAGAAATTGGTAACGGGTTTGATCGGGAAAGAACAAATTTCTGCAATCGATTTGAGAGCTCCAGCCCGGCATTCTCAGGACTCCAGGGAAAATCGACTCGACCAGCATTCTACGACGTTGAAGATGAAATGAAAATTCTCTAGTAGTAGCCGAAGCCACACGTAAAAGTTGGAAGATCCTCGTCGATGATTGATGCGAGGAAACGAATCGAATGTGTGAAGTGCTGGAGTCCGCATAGTAGACGTGAGGACGGGTTATATAGGAAAAGAAATAAAAAAATGATATTTCTTGTGATTAATATTACTATCAGTAGTTGATATTTTCAATAATTATTATCAGTCTATGACTATTACATGTATGTTATTTCATTTTGTGAGTGGTTTCATGGTTATCTTCATATACTGAATCTTTGCCAGCATTATTTTAATTCTTCTATTCCTTGCACTGTATCCTTTGTCTATGAAGGTTTTCAGATTTCCTTGCGAGTTTGGTTACTATCTGAAGATTTTGCTGTTTTTATGAAGTGACATGTTGCTAGCTCCCTGGAATCCTGCTTGAACATTCTTATGTCTTCATTAAAAGTTTTCGTCGGCCTTTTGCGGGCCTAATGGAACTTCTTCCAAGCAATTTTGGGGACAAATTTGTTGATGGCGCAGTATGTCTTTCCTACTCCTCTCCCAAAAACTCGAACTTGTCAGCTTTATACTGAGGATCGACCCAGATACTAAACTTAGTAGCCTTTAATGATTTTCCACTATGCGACATGATTAGCCGTATATAATGGGAATAAAATAAGTGTTTATACCGTGAGAAAATGTCCATGTCTATTGTACATCACCATTTTAGATAAATACTTAAAATTTTAGCGAAACATTGATAATAATTAAGCGAACACATTAATTAATAAATTCCGGAGTTTTCAAACATGAGAAAGAGTCTTAAAATCTAGTAAGTATTAAATATTCTTTAATACTAGATTGGTATGGAGCCCTGTGCGAACTGTCAGGAACGTCTCTTCAGGGATGCACGAAAACCGAAGACTGCGGTATCGGTGAAAGGTAGCTAGAAGCTTTCATGGGAACAATTTCATACTTTCCCACATAGAGTTTACGGTTATTCAATCATAACTGTTTTCAAAACACTAACTACTACTAACTATACTGATGGCGAAAGATCGATAGAACTAGCTGAAAGACAGGTGAAACGAAGGACCCCCGTGGTGTGGTGATGAACGCGCTACACCCCGGAAAGAACAATAGCGCGTTCGTTCCCCACCGCAGGCACCTGCGGTCCGGAGCTTTGCAAATATCTCAGCATCGTTGAAGTTATATTTTGCAATGTATAGCCTGCCGTTATAAAGAATAGGCAGTAAATAATAAGCTAAAATTATGATACTAACTATTACTGCACGATACGTAAGTGACACTTTTTCAGAAAATTCGGGTTTTCATCTTTACTTTCGCTAAATAGTGTTCTTAAGATGTATTGAAAATGAACGTGGCTTAAAAATCTGTACTGGAGATCAATGTAAGTTGCGGCCGTGTAAGAACAATGCCACTTGTGTTCTGGATAATGTGAGTTCTTTTTTCTCAATAGAGATTTATATAAAATACTTTTGTTTCGTTAACAACGTTTTCTATTTTGTAAGAAAAAATGTTTGCCTAACAAGGATCGATCCACGATAGATTGATGTTTTTCTCTATTTCTTTTAATCCATCCATGAAAGCATGAATTTTCAAAGAATTAATCATTAGTGGAATTAATGCCACCCATCACCAGCATTCTGATCCTTTTTCCTTCCATTGTTCTTCTTCGGCAGTTATACTTAGTGGTACTCTCTCTCTCTCTCTCTCTCTCTCTCTCTCTCTCTTTCCCTTTTATTTAAGCCGATGTTACTACTAACCGTAGCAGGATAGCATTCGATTCTTCAGGACTCTTTTCGTTGTATATGCCCTGTTGGATTCGCCGGTAAATTATGTGGTTCTGATGTGAACGAATGTGAGTTGATGCCATGTCAAAATGGTGGTACGTGTATCAATATGGAGGGTTCATTTGAGTGTCTCTGTGAAAACGGATTTAGTGGTAAGTTAGAGAGAATAACTCGGAACTAAAAAGAGGGAGTGGTCGAGGGAAAAATCAATGGAAAATAAGAAACTGTTCGTTGAAGGTGCACGATGTGAAGACGTAAGCGGTACATGTGCAATGAATCCATGCCGTAATCAAGGCACGTGTGTTGACACTAAAAACGGCTTCCATTGTGCTTGTCCATCCGGATTCGAAGGCAAGATATGTCAATATAAGGTGCTTAAGGTTTACTTTATGCTTGTGACGAATCTTAGTATTTGTGGAACACTTACGAAGAAACATGATAAATACTGTATGTGAAAACCACTTACCACAGTCACATTTTAAAAGGATATGCAAGAAAACGGAAGACGCTAGCCCCATTCATTGTATTACTGTTTTCTTTTTGTGATAGAACTCGGAATAAGAGGAATTGGGCGTAGACTGTAAAGCCAAACTAGAGTAGCATGTTTTCACTAATTAAAAAGAAAAGAAATAGATTTCCACGGAAAGAGGGCTTCGAGAGGAGACATTTCTTATTAAAACGAGAGCAAAGCGATTAACAAAACGGTTAGTGCAGCGTTTTAAACTGTGTTTCATTTCAGAAGACGCCTTCGATATGTAAATGTCCTAGTCCTATGCATGAATGTTTGCTACTGAATGGTAGTCAAACATGTACATGTCCAAAAGGACTAACGGTGAGCGATGCATTATAAAGTTGGGATACATCACCAAAATATGAAATTCTGAAACATATATTGAAAACGTTTAGTCAATAGTGAGCTAGTTTGCAATAAAACCTCCGATTTTCAGGGTCCAAGATGTAATGAAAGTTTGGCGATCGGTTGTGACACACACCCTTGTCGGAACGGCGGAATATGTCAAAACGTCCCTAATGGATTTCGATGTTATTGCTCACCAGAGTTTGGGGGGGAAACATGTGAAGAGATAATGAAATGCCTTGTTGATGGTTAGATGATTAGTGATAAGTGAACAGGATTCTACAGTGGCGATCATCATTTCCTCTTTCAGGCGATCCATGTTTGAATGAAGGTCGCTGTGTTCGCGGATTGTCAGATAATCACTGTGAATGTGCCTCAAATTTCACCGGTCGTCACTGTGAGCGGAGTACAGTGATACCTTCATCAGGACCCTGCAGTTCAAATCCTTGTTTAAATGGAGGTGAAATGCAGAATACATTGAATAGGATTGTGTTTACTTCATAGGAACAAGCTCTGCATTTCTTTGGGCTCGGTATATTGGAACCAAATTATTTTTACGGAATGAAAAGACTGAATTAATAGATCAATAGGTCTGTTCAAGTCACTGTAAAGGTCAAGTGGGCGTTTAAGCCACCTACGATGCTACGAATGGAGTCGACTATATGGCGCATTCTTGAAGAAGTGATCAACGATGGACATTTTATCGGTTTTACCCTCTCTGTACATCTATATACTCTTTTAGCAAGTAGTTAAGACGCATCCGATCTCTCAGGAAACTGACACTGATATGCTTATCTTGGTAGCTGTTACGAAGGTCAAGTGGTAAGATGTCCATCGTTAATCAGTTCGTCAGCGATGCTTTTGGAATCTGTTTCTATTAAGCATCGTAAAGGTAATGGAATGCATACAGTGAATTGCGGTAGTGTATTGACGTATCAGGTTGGCGTTCTTGTTCGTCGCCCATATGAGCGTGGTACCAATTTGCCTACTCTAGAAGGGTGGTTGCTTGGTTGGCATGTGGTGCAAAGTCAAGTCAGTGACCATGTGCAGTACAGGACTCCTCGAACCACTGCCTTGCATGACTCAAGTAAATATATATTCCAGGGATTTGTCATGCCGATGGAATCGTTGCAACATGTGAGTGTCAGCTAGGATTTGGTGGTGTTAACTGTTCTAATCACGAGACTGCTTCTTGTATTCCAAATCCATGTGAAAACGACGGCGTCTGCCAATCTGTAGGAGGTAAGCTGTCCGTTAGAGCTTTAATATTAGATATGTTTACTAGTGCAACTACGAGTGCTAGCATTTTTTTAACTTATTAGATCGTGAAATTGGTGAAAACGTAAAGAAAAAAGCGCTGACATGAAAGCAGTGTATTTCAAAAGTAACATGAAGAGTAATAAATCGTATTGCAATGAGAGAAGGTCAAATAACATAAAAAAAACTGATTGCACCTTAAATAATAAACCGTTGCTAGATGAAATTCCACAGTAGTTTTTCCTAGAAATAGCTTTTTCAATGATTCTTTAGAACCTATGGAAGGTGGATTCGTATGTGATTGTGTAAATGGCTTCCATGGAAACTTTTGTGAGAACCCGGTAATGACTTCACTTTTGAACTTAAGGATAAAGAAGAAAAATACTTTATACGATTTAGCCATCTATGTGGGAATTCTCGGTAGAGGAAGTTACTCGGTTACCAACAACGACAGTGGAAATCCCTTCAACATCCCTTTCTATCGTCGTTGTGCCGCCGAGGCCTCTTCGTCCAGATCAAGTAGGATTTTAGATAAATTTTCAAATTAAAATGGAGTTTAATTTATAAGAGTGAACAATGCTCGTTGTGAAAGGTCCTTAACATGGAGAAGTGCCTATGGTGCAGTTCATGGAAAGGAGTTCTCTTTAAAGTACGAATATCCTAGTTTGCACTAACAAGAGCTTCCGGAGTCATTCGCTTAGTAACGGATCCATCTGTGGGAAGTTAAACATTTCAGCCATTTCTTTATATTTTCGGATTGGTTCAGCAAGTGCCAAATCCGTCCGTAGAATATCAAATGTATGGGGTTATCCAGATCAAATCCATTTTCAATGGCTTAATGAAATAACGTAGAGAAAATAATGTAGTGGTAAGGGGCCTATGGGGGGAACCTTCTTCTTAACCTAAATGTATATCCACAACTTTTTAATACTGCTCATTTACCCCCCATAAACTGTGTTCCTCCATTCAGATTTCATGCACTGAGTGCGTTCACTCAGACAAATGTGTTGAGTCGTCATCGGGGTCGTCACTATGCATCTGTCAACGAGGATATCAAGGACCTCGATGCGACCAGCGTGGCGACGTAAAAATGTAGCTGGTTACCTATTATTATAAAGTTATTTTAATGTTCTCTTATAGCCATGTGACTCTACCACATGTTCTCGGCCACTTATGTGTCAACCACACATCTCGTTCGGTGAAGTTCGAACCACATGTGTTTGTCCTGTTGGACGGAGTGGAACCAAGTGTCAGCTGTCAACTTCCGTGTCATTTGATAAAAATAGTTTATTTATTCATCAAAGTCCAAACGTTATGATAGGGTAAGTTACTTAGTCATGGTGTTCGACGTTTTTGATAATTACAATCCCAAGAACGACTTTGTTCGAATATTTGAAGTATTTTAGCTCTTCTTCTGTCCATTTGCCATTTACTATCACATTTGCCATGCGAACAACTGTACCATCAGTTCATATAGTATCCGGCGAGAATATTTTTGGACAAAAGTTATTCTCGGTTGCTTTGGATGAGGGTCAATTCGTAATGACATTTCAAGGAACAAAGTACAACAAATTGATTCCATTTGCTATTAATGATGGTACATGGTACACTGTACGGTTGGAGAAAAGTGAAATGGTACGTGGAACGTAATTGATTACGAGCTATTGCTGATAGCAGAGGTCGATAGAACTAGCTGAGAGACGGGCGAAACGAAGGACCCACATGGTGTGGTGATGAACGCGTTACTCACCGGAAAGGACAATAGCGCGTTCGTTCCCCACCGCAGACACCTGCGGTCCGGAGTTTTGCAAATATCTCAGCATCATTGAAGTAACTGATTACGTTTCAGTTATTTTGTTATTAAATCGTTTAGGGTGTAATTATTTCCGTAGTAAACGAGGAAGGATATCAATTGATATTGCATTCTCTTCCTTTTACCACGCTTTTTGATGTTTTTGCGACGCGATTCGGAAAAGTCTCAGAATCCGAGTACTTGGTTGGATGTATCGCGGATGTGAACATTGGTGGTAGTGTTATTGACCTTGCAAGTTCCAGTCGTAGCACCGGCATCACGTACGGTTCGTTTTTTCATATAATAACGTGTGTACAAGTTTTTATTTGTTACTTGTTTAAAAAATTACATAAAGACCTGGACATTGACTTACGTATCTCTGCAGATTGCAAGTACATTTCACAATGTTCAAGAAATCCATGTATGAACGGAGGACATTGCGTGGACCTGTGGACACATGCTTCATGCTTATGTGCACCTCCATTTCTTCCTCCGCACTGCAGGAATTCACTTCCTCCGAGCACATTTGGCCATAATAATCAGACATCATTTGTCGAAATAGTGTGCGCCTACTTTCTTAGTTTACAGTAAACCCGAATTTGCTATCACAGCCAACTGTCCTTTTAGTATTCCTTCCGAAACTTCGCATTCATTGCGCTTTTCCACAACAGTTCAATTGATTCTACGGTCAAATCGACCAAATGGTACAGTTCTTTATCTTGGCGAAGCTGGAGATGAGGTGGCCACGTTTATTTCACTGTCGATGATGAATGGGTATTTATTGGGTTAGTGAATTTTTCTGCACTACTTGAAGTTCAAATTAATTTGACAAAGAAGGTTTCTTATTTATAGTTCGCTCTCGTGCAGGAGGAAACTCTGTGTATGAACTGCAGTCACACAAGAAAGTTGATGATAACAAAGATCATGTTGTGTGTATACGTCGAGAAAGACGGCATGTGAAAGTAGGTTATTGTACGAACGTTAGTGATAATGAATTGAAGACCTGAGCTTAACTGCCTTCTAGCTCTGTTTCCCAGAAATGTGGATCTTACTGTTGGCGTATCATACCGGTTGTTGCAAGCAACCATTATTTTCATACATTACTTTTCAGCTCGACATTGACGACGTGCTTGATTCTGAGGGAACTATACAATCGCGGTTTGATCACCCATTATTCGTCGAGAAACTTCAACTTGGGATCAGTCGAAACGTCACAAAAGATGCATTTTTAACCCACGTCGACTTCAAAGGTGGGAAAGCCCATGAAAACAAACTTTTAGGAAAATTATGTTAGTACTTTATATGCAGGATCACTCCAAGACATTAGAATAAATGGGAAGTCTGTCGTTTTGCACAAGCCATCGAATTTCGCTGTCGATCAATTCGGTTCAGTTGGGTATCTGGAAAATATTTTGGAGGTTAGTTGCATGGTTCACGACCAAAAGGCTGCTCTGCGAATGTAGGTGGTGGCTGACGATGAACGGTGATAATATTGACATGGGTGAAAACTGCCAATGATTTGTCACTTATACCTTCTAGTGGCCTGTCTCCTCCGAATCGAATGAGTTAACGGACCTTATCTACGGAAAAACCAGTTCCTTGCTGAATAATACCGCGTGCAACTCCGTTTAACCTTCATTCATTTTTGAATAATGTTTAATAATCTATAGGTTCTTATAGGGATCTATTTCCGACGACATTTGTGGCATTTCTGAGCAATGTGTCCATGGTACATGTCATAACACATTCAACGACTTCGACTGTAATTGCAAAAACGGATTTTACGGCAAACGATGTGAACGTAAAGATCACTGCTTTAATTCTCCTTGTCCAGAGAATGGTGAATGTAAGAACGTTGGTGACGGTTATATCTGTAAGTTTTTTCGTTGGTCTACTGAAATCCATTTTTTCAGCCTTAGGTTTTTTAATTCTGTAGGGTGATTGGAAAAGAACCCCTATTTCAGGATTTTTAAAAAACATTTCCTATTTTACAAAGGCTTTTTTTAACTTTCTGCGATGGATGAATATGAAAAGAAGGTATACGGCATAAAATTTTGTTTAAAATTCGATATGGACATTCCTCCCAACGGTTCACCGCCTCATCGTATCTGGGAGATTTTCCTGGGTGTCGGACTGCGATGTACAGCGGAGTATTCGTCCTCACACCACCCCCGGCAGGGTCTCTTAAGCTGAGAGGGAGTCCGGCGCTTCCCTCAGGAAGTCTTGCTAAGAGTAAACCAATACTAGGATCCACCATCGTCCAGGTATCAAAGTCGTATGGTGGCAAATTTTCCTCTGGTCCACAAGGGCTGCGACTGCCTGTCGTGGTGACGCTACCTGGGGCAGACTTTGGCCAGGCTGTCCACAGGATTCCAGGAAACCACAGTGGCTTAACCAGAGAATCTCCGAAAAATGGTGACTATGCTGGGGCCCGCACAACTAGTGAGGACGGGCCGTTCAAGTATCAAGTATTAAGCATGGGTATCAGCATTCATCACCGACTTTTGAATTCGCCGGTAACCACATCAACTTATTTCACCAGGAACTCTTGAGAGGTGGAAGATACACCTTCTTGTTTCCGTTCTCTGTGTTTTTCGAAAGTGGTTGGTTTTATAAAGTAGACTTTCTCCTGTAACCAACTAAGAAAAAGATTGCTGAGTGCTAAGTCAGCTCCTCTGGCTAGCCACTCATTCGGATGACGAGCCATCCATCTCCCAGAGAGGTTGGAATTCAGCCATTTATGAACGGGAGTATCAAAATTATCGGTCTGAAAAAAAGAACAATATGGATTTAATTCCAATACATTAAAGAATGTTCAAAAAATTGTGGAAAGTATTGCAACATACAAGAAAACTACAAGTATTTTAGAATGGGCAGTTGCTTTCAGTCAACTTTTATGGTATATGAACGTTTAGGCACTTCTCCCGTGACTATGAAGGCGGACAGTTTGATGGCGTTTGAAATGTCTGGACCAGTGGAAACCACGGCAAGCTTTAAGTTAACTATAAGAACCCATTCACGAACTGGCCACATTCTGACCATCGTAGGTTTATTTAATTCTAGTGTATTTGAAATGCACACTCATTCCTGAAATGTCTTATCGTCTTTCTAGGATTCTAAGAATGGAACGATGAAATTGTCTTTAACAAACGGTCAGCCATTGTTCACTGGCGAAAATCCACTTCTTATTCGGAAAAATATAGCCGATGGTCAATGGCATACGATAGCACTAGATACAAATGTTTTTTATGTGGACTCTGCTAGCTACGGTTGTTATTTTCGAACTTGTACAACGTGTAATAATGCATTTCTATTTCTCATTTAATAGGTTTGTCACCATCGGTACAAGTTCCTACTCGCATCTCGTCTGCATCGTTGATATTTGGAGCGCTGAATGACTCTTCATTTGACGGTTGCCTCAAACACGTTACAGTCGGCGATCTACCAGAATTGTCATTCTACAGAAACGATGAGATAGAGCAGCCAATAAACGTAACGCTCTGGAAAATTGGCAAACGTTATAGGGTAAAAAGGATTAAAGTTTGTGCATTTGCTTATCCTGCTGTAGATGGTATATGATTTATAGTTGGTCACATCATGCCTATCGTCACCACAGTGTGGTGAGGCTTCACCATGCGTCCGTGGAGAATGTCGTGACCTATGGAATGCATTCGCTTGTGAATGTCCTCCAGGATTCGAGGGAGAGTACTGTGAGATAAACATTAACGAGTGTTCAAGGACTAACTGTGGAAGAGGATATTGTTTCGATGGAATCGGGGTTGCACGGTATCGCTAGAGTATCTTAGTGACAGAAAAATGCCTACTTTCTCTTGACAACCGTCCTTTTTGAGGTGCTATTGTGATCCTGGGTACACTGGACCGGATTGTGATGTGGAATTGGACTTTTGTGCAGAACTACCATGTAGAAATGGTGGATTGTGCGAAAGCTCAAATGGAAACTTCATGTGCGAGTGTAGAAAAGGATGGTCAGGAAAATTTTGCGATATTAAGGTACACTGTGCTAAACATATACATTTGCATTTTTGGGGAAGGGAACACCCGACTCGGGTGTCGTTCACTCATTTCCAGTGCTAAGCAGCGCGCTGAAACTTGAATCTAGTGATCAATAGCAACAAAATTGGTAAGGCCTCACGCACAGTCGCATTGCTTCATCAGGCCAAATTTTTTATTCCTTCCGAATTTTGAAGCCCATTCGCTACTAATTTCATCCATGATCGGCGCGCATGTTACTGAAAATGACTACACAAAAATTAGAAAGTGATCAAAAAACTGAGGAATTTATTGTGAGTGGGTAAGAAAGGAAAAATTTTTCAAGTTGGTTAAAGACATCCCGCAAATAAGATTACTTCAAAAATAATTCCACTTCGAGACAAAGAAAATTTTTGCATAAAGTCTTTGTGTGAAAAATCGTTCCGTGTTTTTATAAAAGGGATAAAGCTCTCGGCGTTGATCAATCCCTGTGGGACGCGCCCTGCATTCGATTTTATTAAGCATCGCTTGGAGGTGATTGAATGCATATCTGTCCTTTACAATGACTCGCGGTGGCCTACCGATGTATCGAGCCAGTGCTGCTATGCTCCCTTGCCGATCCCGGAAGGATGGAAAGCTTGGTGAGCCAAGGGCGCGTGAATCGATCCCATGTATGTTGCAGAGCGACCACTTGGCCACATGAGCCCATCATGTTATCATACTTGTCAATAAATAAGGTAACGCTACCAATCCTTCATTTCTAGGATGAAGCTTGGTGTTCTGAGGGGACATGCAAAAACAATGGAACATGCAGAAAAGTTGTGAGTGATACTTCTAGAAAAATATCTAGAAAGCAGCGTTTTTCATTTCACATTATTTTTAATGTCACTCCGTAGAACGATGACAAAGGTAAATGCTTATGCATGGCTGGATTTGTTGGTGAGTTCTGCGAGGAGAAAATAGATCCATGTAGGAATAAACCATGTATTCATGGATACTGTGAATCGGATTCGGATGGATTTAGCTGTAAGTGTGACGAAGGTAAGTAGTCCATGTTAATCAGTCGTTCTTTTATTTTGTTAATCATAGACTTTAGGTTACTTTGGTAAGACCTGTTCTTCTATTACCGACTTGTGCACTTCGTCGTCATGTAATGCTCGAGGACGTTGTACGCCTGTATGGAATGCAACCATGTGCACGTGTGACAAAGTAAAATCATTGGTTAAAGTTAAAGTAGTTTGCCTTTTTTTTCTTGCTCTGGATCACAGTTTTAGCGTTGGAGAGGTCGAGAGTGCAATCAACTGATTGATGAATGCATGACTATACCGTGTGAAAACGATGGCATTTGTGAGACAACAGCAGAAGGATTCCAGTGTCATTGTAGAAAATATTACTTAGGTAGATAACGTTCTTTCTACATAAGGAAATTATTGAGGTACATCGGTGTGATAGTTAAGACAGTTCTTCCGAAATAATTAAGAATAAGGTGTAGATGTTGATTTGATCACTACTAGAGGGAGATGGCATATATTCGACTGGTTAGCATCATAGAAGTGATTGAATTCCTAATACGTGAAAGTTATTGTTGATATAACTAGTCAGGAAAATGTCTCTAGTGGCCTTTCGAAGTATCAAGCTAATACAACCACAACGTTGCTGAGATATTTGCAAAACTCTGGACCGCAGGTGTCTATGGTGGGGAACGAACGCGCTATTGTCCTTTCCGGGGAGTAACGCGTTCACCACCACACCATGCGGGTCCTTTGTTTCGCACGTCTCTCAGCTATTTCTATCGATCTTTTTGCCACAGCAATCACCCGTCAGCGGGGTATAGCTGAGAGACGTGCGAAACAAAGGACCCGCATGGCGTGGTGGTGAACGCGTTACTCCCCGGAAAGGACAATAGCGCGTTCGTTCCCCACCATAGACACCTGCGGTCCAGAGTTTTGCAAATATCTCAGCAACGTTGTGGTTGTATTTCGCTTACTTAGTAACCTGCCATGAAAATTATAGAAGGCAGAAAACAAAACGTTAAACATTATCAAGCTAATGTTTTTGTTTTCGCAGATAAGACTGGTGACAATTTCCCAGCCTAGAGAGAAGACCTCTAGACGCGAGGTAGAACTAATGACCATGTGTGTATTGCAGAGCACCTCCAAACATTGAGTTGCACATATCCATAGAGGCCTTTCTAGTAGGGTGCCATCTCCGGACACTAAGAAAACGTGTTATTTTATTCTTTATTCAAAAACAAACTGACGTTTCGACGGATTTCGCCTTTCTCAGAGCCTGAAGAGGCCAAGTTGTCCGCAATCCACTCCGCCATCTCCCATCCGCATAATCCGCAATCAGCCAAAAACTTCCATAACCAGACAGAAAAAAGTAAAAACAAGAAAAGATTTAAATCACATTAATGCTAAACCAAGATTTGAATCACATTGATGCTAAGCCGAAGAATCTTGGTTTAGCATTTTCTCTATTTGGTTATTCCTGGAAGTGTTTAGGTGGGTAGATTGCGGTCAACGTGACCTTTCGAAGGTCTGATGAAGGCGAAATCCGCCGGAACGTCAGCTTGTTCTTGAGTAAAGCGTAAAATAACATTGATCGTTGTTTTTCGGTCAACGAGAATAAAATTACCTGTAATCGAGACCTTAACGATTTTTGTTTAAATAGCGTGTTAATTTTTACCTTGTTTTATTGATAAGCTAACACGAGATTATTACCAATATTCGGCTACCGTTCTGACGTCATCATCTTCATTAGAGCCGATGATCCGAGTTGTTGTACACATCAAGAAGACGAACAGCTGTGGACATTAATTTTGTTCATCGGCTCTGATGAAGAGGAAGACGTCGAAACGGTGGCCGAATAAATATTGGTAGCAACTTTGTGTTACCTTATCAATGAAATAGTAGAGTGCGTTGATCGTTTATACCGAGGTTAAATGAAAGTCGTTTTACAATGGATTTGTTCATTGTTCAGGTTATCGTTGCGAGGTGCTCGGCTCGTGCCTCAAACAACCTTGTGAACGAGGTGAATGCATCCAGCTGTCAGAGCAAACACATTCCTGCAGCTGCCCAACAGGTTATGAAGGAGAAAGATGCGAGGTTTGATCATATCGTAATGAACGATGAACTATTAATGGACGATGTTGTGTTAGACATTTGTAACCAATTTTATTTAACGTATATTTCATTTTTCTAGTTCTTTAATTTTTAGGTACGGATAGATTATTGCATTAAAAATCCGTGTCTGAATGGAGGATTATGCGAATCACTTATTGGTCAATATAAATGTCATTGTATAACTGGTTTTACAGGTGAGTTCTTCCTTGGTTGAGATTAAGATAATGGAGAATGTCGCCAATAAATTTTTACCCTCTTTCAGAGATTAGGTTTTTGTTTAGTTCTACGTGTTGCTATAAAAATGATCTAGTGATTTCGGAAGGAATAAAGCATAGGACGTTCGAGGTTGATAAAACTCTTAGTGATGTGTCATAAACTCATTTCCACTCGTAGCATCGCATAGGAGATTGATTACGTACTTGACCCATAAAATGGTTCGCAGTAGCCCACCATTTATTAGCTCAGTGTTTCTATCTTGCCAGACAATGCTGTTGTCAATTTGCTGACACTGAAGTGAGAGGGGGTTTGCTTAGCCTGAGGCTCGTATCGAGTCAACCGGACTGTTTTGAAAAGCACTTCTAATCTCTGCGCCAAACACAACCTTATCAAGTTATGTAGATCACTTTAATAAAGTATTGTCGTGTTTCAGGTGTAGATTGTGAGACCGACATTGATGAATGTCAGCTGGGATTCTGCTCGAATGGTGCGATATGTCGTGATCGTGTCGCCGATTATGACTGCATTTGTGATGGCACTGGATTTACGGGTAGGTTTTCCCTATATTTAAACTCTGTCTAGTTTTTGCAAACTTTTCAGATGTTGGTTTATGTGAAATTACAGGAAAAAATTGTACGATAGATATCAATGAATGCACCGTTGCCTCGAATTGCGTGAACGGTCAATGTACGAATACGCAGGGTGGTTATAGATGCGACTGTGAGAATGGTTTGTGTTTGACACACTCTCTTATTTTGCTCTTTTCTCTTACTTTCTTGTTCCATTGTATTTTTTTCCCTAGGTTTTATCGGCTCACGTTGTACGGTAAGGGATCCATGTTGGCCTGATGCATTTAATCGAACCACGCATACATGTGTGCATGGTGTTTGTATAAATCCATCGGTCATGGTGAGATAAATTATATCCACGTTCGAGAATTATTGTAACCACCGTACGAGCAACGAGCGTAATAGCATGCTAGGAAATTATTTTCCTACAAGACAAATGTGTTACTAGTAGGAATCGTTTGCTACATCGCCATTGAGCGGCTTGTCGATCAATCGCTGCCGTTGAGAGAGCATGTGTTATCGTGCACCGGATGTCATGTTCGGCAGGCATTCAGTTCGTTATTGAAGACAGAAGACGGATCATCAACTTACATACGAATTCGCACCATAACCTGATCTTCTGATGGATGACGGTTCTAAGACAGAAAAAAACGAATGGAAGAAGTGCTTGGGATTCACATAACATATGAACGCGGGTCAACTACTTGTCTAAGAAAGTAGATACAATCGGCAGCACTCATTGTTTGATTCTGTGCGAGGAATGCCAAATTGTTTTCACTAGCTAGTGTTTGCGGGAGGTATGTGAGATGGAAAACTAGTGATAAGCTACTAGATTTGCGTATGTGACGCGGGTTGTCGATAACCATGATGTTGAGTGTTGTGGACAGTAGCTTTGTATTAGAGATTTTGAAACAAAAACTGAGATGAGTCCATTCTAGTTCCTTTTTGTGCACTGCAGGGCTTCGTTACTAGATTCGCGTTGTATTTAAATACATTGTTTACATATCGAATTTAGTACAAATCCATTATCGCGATAACATTTACGGCTGGTTCAGTACAAGAATATTCAGCTAAGAACATCTAGCACCAGATAAACCATGTCCACATGTTCTGCCGGTCCCTGCATTTATAGAATGCTAGTTGAGCGTTGCTTACAATGGTAATCGGAGACAGTCGCTCTAGGATATTCTCAAGAGTCACTACAAAGAGTGACCGACACTTATGGATCGGAAGAAAATTTTCTGCCTTGCGATCTGGATTGTTCAGGCACGAATGATTGCTATGATTGTAGCGAACTCTGCAATTTGTTGACCAGCCGCTTGACGACGATTTAACAGACCAAAATCTGGGTAGCATGCTTCAGTTGAGGCTTGTTCTATAGAAGTAATGCTTTCGGTGAAACTTACGTTACTGATTTCCCCATTCTTGTTGTAGAAAGACAGTGCTGGTCGGGAGACTTCTGTGCACGAATGCAAGTGTCATTGGGGATATACTGGCCCACAGTGCATTACGCAGGTATTTATAAACTACTCTGAATCCTATTCGTTGGCATTTAGTTTTTTGTTTTGAGAACTTGAATGAAGTGGCCCTTCAGGTATCTGAGCGAAAGATGCTGGCACTAAGCTATATACTTGGGCCGATGGCAGCTGTACTAACTGTACTTGCCATACTTGGTTGTGTCCTGTTGGTGTTTGTCTTTCGAGGCAAACGTGCGCTTCATGGACACTATAGTCCTAGTTATCAAGAACAAAATGGTACTCGACTTCAGGTGGGAAAAAATTTTCCAAGTTTCTAAAATTAGTTCCACTAGAAGATAGAAAAATAATAGCTAAGCTGGATCTATGATACTTCTAATCTTATTGCTCGCATGATAGCTAATTTCTGGCTTCGTCGATTTGCCGACCAATTATGCCCAAGTCAATGGTCCTTGTGGCAAATCGCTTGTCGACCAACTGGTTCCTCGTATTTTCATCGTATTCAATTTCAGATGAACTCCTTGGTTAAGCTACCACCCGAAGAACGATTAATATAAATAGTAGAATGTTGTTACCTCTCTAATGTACTTTTTTTGGACTATGTTATTTTAGAACGTTCCGATGCCTTCCTACTGAAATACGGGTAGTCTGTTTTTCTAAGTGTTGTTATTATGCAAGTGAAGTGGAACCTTGTTGTGTGACACATGTCTATACGTTGGAAGATACCACATCTGAGTTTTCTTTTCTTTCTTGCTGAAGGCGTTTTTTAGACATTCATCACTGAATATGCGTGTCATAATTGTATGATCTTTGATTAGTTCTTTTTTTTCTTCTTTGAAAGGGTCACGCCTTTAACCATTTCCCTTTTTAGCTAAGTTTCCTTGCAGGAGGAAAGATTTATAAAAAATAAAAAGGAATTAGACATTCTGACCAGGATGTCAACAGTAAAAATAAAGAATAATAGGACATCCCATTTCTATTGGATTAGCACAAATACACAATGTCATGTACTCGTCATACCGATGAAAGGTTATCATGATGGTCACGGTGTCATGGTCATCAAGGCGATCACTAGCACTTCTAAGATTATAAACCACCAAGACTGCCAAGTTTCCCTTCAATACCAGAGCATTAAAACATATTCAAAAGAAAAAAAAAACATTTGCAAAGATGACAACTAGTATCACTTTATGGAAAATGAATAAAGGCTTTCATGTCGAGCTGAGGAGAGTTTGCCCAAGAGATGCTCATCCGCGAAAGTGGCCTAATTTTTACGAACACAGCCAAGGCTTATTCAATCATAAAGTCAGGACCTTTTATGCTCAGTGATAATAGTAAGGATGCGATCAAAATGCGAATTGAGGGTTTGGGTTTGACAACTTTGTAGTGTCTTCCATAGGATGAGAAGCACTAGTGTTTCGCTACATAGTTTTTATATTCTGTTCTTTTCAAGAGTTTTTCTCTATTCCATCTTCTTTTTCTTGCGCAATAACTACCAGCAACAGAACCTACAGTATCCCATACAAAAAAAGTCTTCATTGCGGCGTTCAATTCATAGTAGAAGGACAAGAGGACATTTACACTCGTACTGATTCTTCTTGCTGGTTTCCTACTAGATGTCTTACTCAGCACGAAGTCTTTTCATAAGGAAGCTCTCACCCTGCACCTCTACACCCGGGCACTGCATATAGTGAAAGAATAGGAGAACGTTTACACTCACACTGATTTCCTTACTGGTTAACAAATAGATGTTTCACTGAACACATTTTTTCGCAGTGACAATCTTATTCCGCTTGTAGGTATTCAAGAGAAAAAGTCACAAAAAAGTCAAAACCCATATATTTAATGATTGCAGAACGAGCAATTCGTCAAACATTTCAGTAGCTTGCATTTCATGAAAGCACTCAGTAGGAGTCAAGTAACCCCCTTCCCCCATTCCAGTGGTGATGCCTCCAACGGCTTCGACATGCTATCACGAAAGCGCATATCGAAAGAAGGAGCAACTGCGGACCATCGATTCTGATCAACGCGGTTGTGGAGAAAGCGAGAGTACCGAAACGTTAGCCGAACTGACTTCTTTTATATGAACCTGGTGTCAACTGAAACATATGGAAAATTATTGACTATAGTCATCAAAGTTTAATTGAAATCGGTTTCTAAAATAGCGTATAATACATAAAACATATTGAAAACAATGTAATAGGATGGACACGAGAATGAAGCCGAGAGATCTGAAGATGGTGTCGCTGAGATGACGACGGACGACAGACGGCGGACTAATAAGAACGCTGTAAGACTGACACCAATTCACTAGACTAAGTTCGTTGTCGGAGAACAGCACGAAAACACCGGACACGATGATGTTGACCTCTGTGTGGTGGAGTGGAGATGAGGAGTTCCCGAGTGTCCGGATAGTGGTGTGCGCAATCGCGTCGCCGACCGCGTCGCTGTCCGTCGTCTATCAATTCAGTTACATTCGGTGACGATGCGCAGCCGTGTGCTGACCGTCGACGGACTCATCTCGGTTGTCGTGGGTATAGTCTTATTCATCGCACCTCATCTTATCGCTGATTTCGTCTTCGTGAGTTATCTTACATTTATGATATCACATCTCTCTTTCACCGTTATTTGTTTGACTTTTTTTAAAAGCACTCTTTACCCGAAATCAAAAAATGTCTCGTTCTCATTTGATATGGTCTTCAAAATTGATAGAGTGCGCATTCAAAGACGTTTTTGAGGTTTACAATGGGAACACCTGAACGATGAGAGTTCTAGTGGATAAATTTATCACCATGAGAAAGTGACCGTTGAAAGGGTTCACAATGTCCAATGGCGTGTCCTCTTACCGAAAACGTTTCTGATTCGTTTTGACCCTAATGTTCGAGTAAAGCTTGATTTCTATTCTTTTTGTGCTCATGACCTTCCACTTATCGATTATATGGCATACGATGGTAGTGTTGGTTCTTCTCTAACGAGGAACTAAAGTGGTCATCTTCTTCGTTATCAATGAAGTGGTTGCATTTGTATTTGTCCTGCATTACAATAAAAATTTATGGATTGTGTTACAGTGTCAAGGTAGATTAGCAATTTAGAGGTAACATGTGAGGTTTTTCTATATGTGTGTCACATCGTAACGAAAGGTCATGGACTTGGTCCGACCTCCCACCAGTTCGCTGACTCATGCAAAATAGTTGCACGTTCTACTTTAGGAATAAACGCCGTGAATCATTCCATCTTTTATATTTCCTCTTCGATCACATTATCGGAAAACACCTAGATTTGTGTTTTATAGCCAATACTCGTGCTTTTCTTGACCTCTAGATCGATGATTGCGAGAAGACTGCTGGCTCTTCAGGTGGTCATGAAATGCACATTGTCCTAGTAGAGGGGAGGCCAGATAGTGAAATTTTTAGTTACACATGCAGCCTTATATTCTTCTGTGTCTTCGAGAAGTATTAGTAGTGGACGAAATTGTTCCTCACTTCATTTCCACTGTAGTAATCCAAGAGCTGCTTTTCTGACGTGAGTAGTGTTGCCCACATTGCGCCAATTAAGAAGAATTGATTCCAGTGTTTCAGATAGAAAGCGTCGTTGTAGGCTCGTTTTGTAGCTATTTATAGGGTAAGTTGTTAACCCGTTCTCAGGAAGTGTAGGAACCCACCATTTGTTTCCTTCGATAGGGATCGTTCTCTATGTAGGTGCACTGCTTTGTTTTGTTCTTAATAAGTACTAACCACGTCATCGTTCCCACATTACAACAAATCAGGTTTTCCGATAATCAGTTTTTTCCAAATTGGAATACTCGAGAATTTGAGGAGTTGAGAGAAATACAGAAGACATTTTGACATATCACTTTAAGAGTGTAACTTTTCCAAAGAGTTTTTTTTATTTTTAAATTTGTGTAAAATTTATGCAGCATGTGCAAATATCAGCTGTTTTTTGGAGAACCGCAGCATCGTGTTCTAGGATATCCTAACCGTTCAATCCCTTCCATGCTTGAAATATAACATCTACGAAAAAGGAAAAAAAACCGGGCGGAGTAGGTATTATGGGCTCCGACGAATCAGATTCTTCTCATCGCTATAGAATGACAAAAATTTGTGTGTCGGTTAAGATCTCTCGATGCTATGGTTTTCATTGTAACTAGTAAACTTCACTATGAGGTGAAATGTGTTTCTCTAAACGTAAAAAGCTCAACTATTTCCTGGCAACCCTGTGTTGAAATGAATGCATATCGTCTTGATTGCACTCATCACTCATATACAACTGTTAAGCTATAAGGGCGTCTTCTATTTCCTAGAGCACTTGTATCTTCTTAAATTCAGCCCTGCCTTTGTTGTCACTCTTCATCAATACTTGTCATGAGGAAAAATCGGTTGATCTATGCTTAAAATTTGATGTATGTCGTAAAGCCAGCGTACGAATGAGGGTATATTTCCCTACACCCCAAAGTACGGAGCTCAGCATTCTAAAATGTGTATGTGTGCTAGACAGGATGGCCGATGATCGTTTCGTATCTGTCAAGCGCTCATCAGACTTTCGTAACGCTGACTAAAGTTTCGAGGTAGTTCCCAGGATCGACTTTCTATTAACCTCGGCATTGGAATATGAATGTGTCGTTTTCTTGTTCAGCAATCGCGAGGTTTTTAAACAGCATACATTTACAGCAACAGCAACAGCAAAGTCAATATCCTTGCACAGGAGTCCAAAACACCAGCGCGAAAACTCCTAGAGGCTTTTTGGATCAATGCCAAAAACCCTACAATGAATAGCAGAGACGAATGCCCGGAGGTCATACGCGACCTGATCCCGTACGTTCGCATCGATTTTTGATGTGGGATGGCGCAGTCGTCAACCACATGCGACTATAATCAGCTGTTCTAAACTTCCTCAATGGAAGTGACGAAAAAGCGGTGGGTTTTTCGAGAAGTTGTTGATCGTGTAATTACCAAAGAGTCTTTCGTCTTTGTGTAAGTGCTATTGAAGCGTTTGGCCTAGTAGATTGTATATCAGTATACCCTTCCAGACTCTGAAGAAGGCGATACTGCCGAAACGTCGGCTAGTGTTGTATTGTATTGTGTTTTTCTATGGAAGTAAATGTATGCTGTTTAAAAACCTCGCGATTGCTGAACAAGAAAACGACACATTCATATTCCAATGCCGAGGTTAAGAGAAAGTCGATCCTGGGAGCATACATTTACTTCCATAGAAAAACACAATACAATACAACACTAGCTAACGTTTCGGCAGTATCGCCTTCTTCAGAGCAACAGCTGATTATAGTCGCATATGGTTCACGACTGGCAGTCGGTCCTCAAGAGTTATTGTTAGAATTGTGCTTTTCAGTTAGTTTCTTTTCTCACTAAAAGTCGTTGGTACGCACGTTAGTACAACTACACTGTGTTCTTGGACTATGTTCAATAAATAAATTGACTGATGGATTTATTGTTGGTAGAAATGAGTAAAAGAAGGAAAGAAGGAAGAAAAGAGTTGAAGAGTTTGTTTACACAATCACCAAATGCGACACCCTTCACTGCGTTTGGATTTTTTTTAAAGCATATGTTTGTGTGCCTTGCTAGTAATAGTCATAGCCCGTGGGTTTTACTTTAAAAGATATTAACCGCTATATTTGGTACTGGGAATCCGCCAGTTTTCATAATGTTGTCAGTAATTAGATCTTAAGAGAAGGAATCTCGGTTTATTTGTCTTCAGTGGTGTCTTGAGCCCATAGAATAGCAATGAAAGTGGTCGAGACGGATATTTTATTTTTCCATTATTTAATCCACATCACTCCTGTAGATAGCGGGAATCCTCCCAACGGTTTGCCGTCTCATTGTGACTGGGTGTTTCTGGGTGTCGGACTGCGATGTACAGCGGGGGATTCGTCCTTCCGGTAGGGTCTGCCAAGCTGAGAAAGAGTCCGTCGTTTCCATTAGGAAGCCTAGTTAAGAGTAAACCAATACCAGGATCCACCACCGTCTTGATATCAAAGTCGCATGGTGGTAAATCTCCCTCTGATCCACAAGGGCTGTGACTGCCTGTCGTGGTGACGATCTGGGGCAGACTTTGGCCAGGATGTCCTCGGGATTCCAGGGAACCACGATGGCTTAACCAGCAAGTCTACGAAAAATAGTGAGTATGCTGGGGCCTGCGCAACTAGTGATGACGGGCTGTTCAAGTACCAAGTATCCAACAACCTAACGGGAACACTTTCTTCTTCAACGTCGCTAAATGCTAAGCATTACACTCACATGTTTTCGAACTGCGATTGTTCAGTTTGATTCTTGCTTTTTCTATAGTCATCTTCCGTCTATGACTTTTGAGAACACTACAACGTTCTTTTCGGAAAGATTTCGATCTTTAAGACAAGAAGTCAATGTGTCAGGCATTGCTTCTCATAATGATTATAAGGAACCATACGAAAACCTGCATTTCATCATGGTGTGTTCACACATACAATTGATGTTCTCACACTAATAAAATGGAGTTCGTTTCATCGGGCTGTGTCATAGTAGTCAGAAGTTCTTGGTCATGGCTGTGATCTGAACATGGGGCTTACAACGAAATCGCTATTCGAGTACTGTTAATTTATGAGGTGGGATTTATTTACGGAGTAGAACTTCGCCATTATCATTTTGCTATCATTAATGAAGGTAGTGATAATCTCTTTGTCCAGTAGAACTGTTAGCGGATATAGTGGAAAGGTAGCTAACGTCTTTCGGAGCTGCGAGACCCACCTGTACTGGCGATTTCACAGCGCTTTAACAAGGTAACCTCGGCATTTAGAGGAAAAGCGAAAAGGTCACCCTGTAATACACCAGCCTCAGCGACTTTCCATTTATGCGTTTCCATCTACAGCGTAGGCCACTGAGACATTCAGTGAGAAACGATCAAAAAAATTGGTTGCATAGTTCGTTTTTGGAACAAAATGAGCAAATTCATGTGACACCACGTAGACTGTTTGTTGTATTCCACTCAACATACTAAAAACACTCTTCCGTCTCTAGTCTTTGCATTCTGTTAGGGAAGCGTAGCTTTAAGTTGTTAATCTGGCGAGGAAAAGCGCGTAAACACCGACATACGATATATAACTACAGGGCCGTTATTATCCACGAAGAGCGGATTCCTTTATGAAATGTTGGTGTTGTTGATTTTACCGTGTATTCATGCATGGTTTTTCATGTCGACTCATACAAGATCCTATCATCTGGCCTGTGACTTCTTCCGTTTTTACACTGGCGTGAAATTAAGATCTTTATCATCACTTGCTAGTCAGGGACTTCCTTAGCTGATGAAAGCGAAATAAATGCATTCTAGGATCAATCTGAGTAATAGGATGGTAGCAAAGCTATAAATTATTGTAATATACTACTATAAAAAGTATAAAGAGTAAATCTGTCGACGTTCTTCAATCTCAGAGGGATGCACCATGTATTTGATTTTATTAATCGCCGTTGGAGGTGATTGAATGCATATCTGGTCTTTACAATGAGTCGCGGCGGCCTACCGATGTATCGAGCCAGTCTAACCTCTCAGACAAGTCTAGTACCAATTTGCCGACTCCAGAGGGATTAAAGACTTGGTCAGCCTTGGGCGCGGAGGTCGATCCCTGTGTATTGCAGGGCGCCTCCGACCACTGCGCTACACGCGCATTTATATACTACTACACTGTATCGCAAATTTGTCGTTGAACTCTAGCGCAAGATGAAATGAAGTGAAGAAGAGTTACAGGAAAGATGTTTTGAATGAGAAGCCGAAGTGAGAACGTTAACCGTGAATAGTCATTCTTTAAGAGGGGAATCTTCACCCGGCACAGGAATGAAATTATGATTCGTTTAATTCCTTATAAAAAAGAATTGGTATGTTTATGACTCTACTGTAGTGCCATCGTTTTCTTTAAATTAAAAAAGAAAAAACGATTCCCAAGTAAGAAAAGGCAAGTATCTACACTCTTGATGAAACATTTTTCGTAGTAACTGGCTAGTCGAAAAAAACCCGAATGAGCAGGATTCAGTCTAGTCATCTCAGGTACTTGCTCAAGATGACAAGAGAATGAAGATAGATCGAGCTGCAATACACGCAACACATTTCCTAATATTACTGCACAGTAAACGGGGAAGCAGAAGAGGTGTTTGTGCCTCTCGAGGAACCCACCAATCAAGTTGGGCACGAAACTCTGCGTTTCCAGTTAGAATAAATAGTGCTACTAGAGCTCTGCTGTGCAATTGAGATCTCCATTAAATACCTCAACTGCTATGAGAACTTACGTAACAATCGAGAGCTCTCGAATGACTTTTTTCTGATACATAACCTGCTCACAAAGCACCGAGTCAAATCTCGCAGATCAAGCCTTAGGAAGCTACTACTTATCATCAAGTTCAACACGAATACACAATGAAAGTGCAATGTTTGTGATCACATAGTAAGAAGAGTTGACGACAGATGGACAGGAAAATCCGAGGAAAATACAAACATTCTTTATGACGAATACCTACAAAATAAGTCGACATTTTTGCACCTCACGTCAACATTTGTAATCGTAGCTTTAAAGACTTTATGGATACTGAAGTGATAATCTTGAACGTTGTTATGCTCAAAGCAAACCTCTATAATAGACGAAAATTCGGACGGAAGAAAAAAAGTGAAAAAGTAGCCAGAAGAATCCTGAGAAAGTGGAGTTTATACTTTTATGCAGTTAAAAAGTGCGTTAGGGTCGGATAACGCGATCGTAGTGATGCCAATGCTCACGATCACGGCACTGGTTCGCCCTCGCTCCGGAGTCACCAAGCCTGTCATCTCTGTGTGGTTAGGAAATTGGTACTGGACTTGTCCGGGAAAAAGTCACTCTCTGCAATTCAAGTGGTAGTGCCCAAGCCCGCCTATCTCATAACTCCAAGGAGAGTCGACTCGACCAGCACTCTACGATATTCAAGATGAAATGAGAATCGCCAAACAGCAACCGAAACCACACGTAAAATTTAGGAGACCTTTGAGGACGATGGATGCAAAGAAACAAATCGAATGTGAGAAATGCTGGGATCCGCACAGTAGATGTGAAAGAAGGGTCGTGTAATAAAAAATGAAACAAATTTTACGTTGTTGTTGAATCAGAGTTCGGTTTCTTTTATTATTAAAAAACTTCCTGGTAATATTAGAGATACGATCACAGCTTTTTATTAAGATAATTAATGCGCAGTTACCATTTTGAAGTACTTGATATAGTAACTGTAGAAATAGCTGAGAGACGTGCGAAACAAAGGACCCGCATGGTGTGGTGGTGAACGCGTTACTCCCCGGAAAGGATAATAGCGCGTTCGTTCCCCACCATAGACACCTGCGGTCCAGAGTTTTGCAAATATCTCAGCAACGTTGTGGTTGTATTTCGCTTAGTAACCTGCCATGAAAATTATAGAAGGCAGAAAACAAAACGTTAAACATTGTAACTGTAGTCTTCAGTCAGGTCATTCCTCGCTTTCCAGTCAAATCGTTTCCATGGGAGCTTAAACATTTTGTTGTAGATAGCAGAATATCTTATGTAATTGTCATGAATTGACACTTACTACTTTACCACTTCCAAATCAATCCATTACAATTTGATCCGGTTTTTCTTTTTACACAGATTTTATATCATTGTTCACAGAGGCGGAAATCCGATGGTGTTCATTGGCACTTAGTGCGCTGTATTGGCGGTCAGATCATTGCGGGAGCGTTTGTCAGCTTGCGGTTCCGTCGGGGCAACAGTACCACACATACAGTATGCTATCTGCTGCGTGTCATCGTCGGTGACTTTTCGATTAACGATTTATAAGCTTCTGATATTAAATTTTAATTTTCAGCCGTGTATAATTTACCTTATGCTTGTGTTCCAATGTCGCTCTATGACTCCGAATTTGATACCACCAGCAGTAAGTTTGCTGTCTATAGTAAACATGTAGTTTTTTCACAACTGGGGAAAATTTTTCTTACAGTACCTTGAGATTGCGAAAATGGTTCTGATTGTGGGCTTGGTTGCTAATGTTACACTACTCGTAACATCCGGTTGGCATATTGGTACGTTATTAAGGAATAATAGCAGTAAACAAAAGGAGAGTCACAAGAAGATATATTTATTTATGTGATCTTATAAACTGATCTTCTTAAGCTGACACGAGGTTGGTACAGATCTTCGTTGTCGTTGTCGTTGTTTTTGATGTTATTGATCGATGGCTGACGTTTCGGCGAGTTCGCCTTCCTCAGAGCCTGGACGTATTTAATATTAGAATACTTTTATTATTCCGTGGAAAAGAAAGGTTTAAATATTAATGAAGATCAAACTTTTAAATAGACGCCATATTAAACAGAAAGGCCACTCACCGTGATGTTACGTGCGGGACTGGCCCACACGTAGTTCACGTGGAGTCGCGAGCAAGACGCGCCCCGGGGTCAAAATGTCATTTTGAAATAGGGCGCCAGGTCACGTGTGATAGTGAGGCATTCGTCCTTCCGGTTCATCTTTGGATTTCTGAAATTTATCCAAAACGCCTCAAGAGTTTTGCGCGTTGATGTTTTTGATTCCTGCGCTAGGAACCGCACATTCACTTCAAATGATCACCTTTGTGCTTTTGTGCCCCGTGCGTACCTAGAGGGGTGTTTAAACGGATTTTAGCTTTTCCATCTAGATGTTCTTTTATGCGGACACAAAGTGGTCTATCCGTTTCCCCAATATATTCCTCACCGCGTGCATTACATGAGATCAAGTATATTATATTACATATATACTAAAATTCATTCCAACCCATCTACGTAACACCAAAATATTTCTGGATCACCTAAGGCGCGCGGAACCAAACACTACGCACATAATGGAGTCATTCGATGTTTTTTCACTTCATATCTTATGGAGTAAGTCACGCCATTAAAAAGTGCTTAAGAAAAAGTGGTCTTGAAAATTATGTAACGATTATTGACATCCCACCCAATACCAAACTCCGCCAGTTAGTTCGAAACCGTCTCTATAATCGTTTGCGCAGCTCAGAAAACTGTAAAATCTGTCCTAGCGGGAGAGACGGGGATTGCATGAGTTGAGGCATAATATACTTGATCTCATGTAATGCATGCGGCGAGGAATATATCGGGGAAACGGGTAGACCACTTTGTGTCCGCATAAAAGAAAATCTAGATGGGAAAGCTAAAATCCGTTTAAACACCCCTCTAGGTACGCATAGGGCACAAAAGCACAAAGGTGATCATTTGAAGTGAATGTGCGGTTCCTAGCGCAGGAATCAAAAACATCAACGCGCAAAACTCTTGAGGCGTTTTGGATAAATTTCAGAAATCCAAAGATGAACCGGAAGGACGAATGCCTCACTATCACACGTGACCTGGCGCCCTATTTCAAAATGACATTTTGACCCCGGGGCGCGTCTTGCTCGCGACTACACGTGAACTACGTGTGGGCCAGTCCCGCACGTAACATCACGGTGAGTGGCCTTTCTGTTCAATATGGCGTCTATTTGAATGTTTGATCTTCATTAATATTTTAACCATTCTTTTCCACCGAATAATAAAAAGTATTCTAACATAAACTACGTCCACGCTCTAGGGAAAGAACACTTTGGCTTTTTTCTACCGAATAATTAAAGTATTCTTATATAATATACGTCCAGGCTCTGAGGAAAGCGAAGTCGCCGAAACGTCAGCCATCGATCAATAACATCAAAAACAACGACAACGAAAATCTGTACCAACCTCGCGTCAGCTTAAGAAGATCAGTTTATAAGATCACATAAATAAATATATCAACTGTCTATGTCGAGGTTTTTAGAAAGTCGGTCTTTCGAGTTCACAAGATGATATTTCGTGATAGTTGACAAGATGATAGTTCACAAGATATTTTTACCAAAATCATCGTAATCCATTAAGTAATGAACACGTCAATTGTTTGAGTGGTTTCAATAACTTCCAGTACTGGATCTCTTCTGGATGTTTGATCTGACTTTATAAAAACGAGTGTGACAAAAATTTTTTGTTATAGAATGAAATAAAGTAGTTCACTTGAATGGGAGATTTTCAAATGCTCGTGTTTATCTTTCTCTTCCGATAATTTTTATTCATTTTCATACTTAAAGCATACTTTGTGAAAAATCGATCAGCATCTCCTGTTTAGTTTCTTTCTAGCATAAGCTTCAGTCCAAGTGCGATTCACTCTGTCTTGAAAAAGGTTGCGTTGCATTTTAGCTATTACAGGAACGACATTAGTTCCGGGTAATAGGTTCGGAAACTGCCTTTATCAGATGGATACTATCGCATCAATTTGTATAGGCTGTGCATGGTTGACGTTTCCGAAGTGGTTGTTGCATAAGCAGGTATGAAAACAAGTAACGTTTTAATAAACTCTACAATCTTAACCCTTTTATTTACTGGGTGTATGCGGTGGGGAACGAACGCGCGCTATTGTCCTTACCGAGGAGTAGCGAGCGCACTTCACCACCACACCATCCGGGTCCTTTGTTTTGTTTGTCTCTCAAAAAAGGAAAAAGGCAGTAAATAAAAGGGTTAAGATTGTGATTACAACTAAACCTCAGCTTAACTGGGTTCAATGCCGATTTGGGCTCCCCAGATCAATCCCGTTGACGGGTGATTGCTGATGGCAAAAGATCGATAGAACTAGCTGAGGGACGGGCAAATCGAAGGACCCGGATGGTATGGTGGTGAAGTGCGCTACTCCCCGGTAAGGACAATAGCGCGCGTTCGTTCCCCACCGCATACACCCGCGGTCCGTAGTTTTGCAAACTCTACAATGCTGGTGGTGGATATAGTAACGCTTGTCACTGATTCTAAGCCTGAATCTCAGTTCCATCATCGTTAAGACACTAATGTTGGATGGCTGACTGTAATTGTTACCGGTGTTCTATTTCGGTGGAAAGTGTTTACGTGACATGCATTTCCGTAGGACGTGGTGAACTATTGTTTCTATAATTATTCTGATGTTGGGAGTCAAGCGTTCGGCCTTGAGCTATCGCTTTCATAGGGCTGCGCCTTGTATTCGATTCAATTTACAACAGTGTAGAGATGATATAATGCATATTTGGCCTATATGACCTAGGTACCATATCGATCGATCAGATCGGTATCCTTATGCCTCTACCCAGCTTTGGTACTAATTTACCAACCTCAAAGGGATCTGGAGCTTAGTTAGTCTGAGTCGCGGGATCGAGCCCATGACCATGTGCATCACAGGGGCAGCTTTAACACTTTCGCTGCATGCTTTCTTCATTAATATAGTATCAATCCTATCTAAGAAAACTACTATAAAAATGTTTGGAGTCTAGTTGATCTAGGTTATGGTATCGTTAGATGAATCACATGAACTCTGTGGTCGGATCATGGGTGGACTTTTCGTGACATCTTACATAGTGTCAGCACACGCTCTACACTGGACGAGCAATGCCGACAAAATGGTGACGGTGGATGGTCGAGTAGTGGTAAGTAGACTCTAAAATACTTTTCACTTTGACCTAGACATACAGTAGACTCTGAAATAATGATTAGTAACAAGCCAGTATGCTTGGAAAACTTAAATGTAGTCGTTAGGTGGATCAGTTATCGTCGTTAGTGATTAGCTAAAAGGCAGGCTTATGAACGTTTTATTTTAAAAGAAGTGAATGTTACAATATTAGTGTTTTAGTGCTGCCTATGCATACTGTCGGCTCAAGTATGGTCACAAATCGCATACACAGACTCGTGGTCCGGCGGTCATTGGGTAGGGATCACTTTGTTCTCCACATGGACCCTTAGTTCTATTGTTTATCGCCTTACTCTTTATTTTACATCTAAGCCAATAACAAAGAATGCGTAGACATGCAATGCCTCGTCTTGTATTTCCTTTTTCATTGTTATATCCTATAATATCTGCATATTTTCTGAACAGTTAAATTTCATCAAATCGATTACTTTTGTAAAGGCGAATTAACGGGTTGATTTCTAGTGTTGCTCTACCTTTACCGTTTACCATCCTCTAAATGAAAATCTGCTAGATCTGGAAACCAGTAATAGGCCGTCATCACCGGAATCCTACGTGTTCGGTGATCCTCCCGATGATAACGAAATTCTTGGAAAAACACAGTTGCGAAAAATATCGGTGATCATGGCCCAGCCTACAATTTAATCAACGAACAGTTATAATCAGTAAATTAGGGATGTAACCATTCAAGTAACACCCCATATGTGTCAAAAACTTTTACTGAACTATTTAAAAACTTGGTAAGTTTGTTATCGGAACTGCACCTCAAGTGATTTAACGTCATTGTTCCTGAGCACTGAAAATTTTGTCTCATAAGAACTTCACTAGGAAAAGAAATCTATTGTCACTGTACTCTTTCATGCATATCTACTTTAGTTCTTCTATTGCTGGATTACGTAGTAGCCTGAATTCCCACACGGATATCGGTTTCTAGGCAACCTTTCCTTCATGTTTTTCGAGAAGATTCCATTTCGATCTTCTGCACAAGATAACGAGATGCGCAAATAGGTTATGATAGTACCATGTTCGCTTACGTGGCAAATAGATCTAAATGTTACATTCTGCCCGTGCAGTGGGAAATTTTAGTGGTCCGAAATACCAAGAGTACAATTGAGAATTCCAAAATCTCATTAGAAACTGCTATTGATCGCTACCTTTGAGCATCGTGTTTATACGCTTTTAACAAATGACCGATATCGAACTTCTCTATTAGTAATCGCTACTACTTCTGTATAGTTTCCACCTATCCTATTTGATAGTAGGAAAAGAGCGAACATGGTTGATACAACAGCCAACAGTTGGTAACAGGCCTATCCAACTACTTTTTCCATCTGTTTAGAGAAGTTCATTGTGCATCTATGATCATTGTGAAATCATTACTAAATTTCTTTGTTTTACATACAATAGAATGCATTTTTTTTCATATTTTGTAAGGTATTGCCAGCTAATAAATGTTCACTGTAATTTGTAATTTATGTGTCGAACTGTTATACATTATATGCATACACATATATATACGCATATATGTATATGTATGTATATATATGTATATATATATGCATATCTGTATGTATATATGCATACATATATACATATATATGTACATCCATATATATATTTACTTGGATACTTGCATGGCCCGTCTTCACTGGTTGCGCGGGTTCTACCATAATTTCTATTCTCCGGAAGTTTACTGCTCTAGCCACTGTGTTTCCATTGATTCCCGAGGACAGCCTGGTCGGAATCTGCCCCAAGTCCACAGGCAGTCGCAGTCCTCATGGATCAGAGGGAAATTTGGCACCATACGAGTTTGATACGAGGACGGTGGTCGATCCTGGTATTGGTTTACTCTTAACTGGCCTCCTCGTACAACGTCGGACTTCTTTTCATCTTGGGATACCCTACCTGGGGGATGTATCTTCCGCTGCTCACCGCTGCCCAACACCAGGACCTAGGAACATCTTCCAGCCACGATGAGGCGGTAAACCGTTGGGAGGGCATATATTTATATATAAAAAAGATAAAGCCCTCTGCGTTGATCATTCCTTGAGAGATGCACCATGCATTCGACTGCATTAAGTATCGTTTGGGGTGACTGAGTGCATAACTAACCTTTAGGATAACTCGCGGTGGCCTACTGATGTATCGAGACAGTGCTGCTATCCTACCAGACGAGTCTGACACCAACTTGCCGACCCCGGAGGGACGAAAGGCTTGGCGGGCCATGGGCACGGGAGCCGATTCTACGTGTGTGTAGCAAAGCGCCTCCGACCACTGCGCCACACGCGCCTTATATATGTATATGTATACATATACATATACATGTATATATATCACCTGTATCACCTGCAGTCCTGTTGATCGTCGAGCGACTCGAGTGGGCGCCAGTAAATCATCCATGTTGTCCTGTGGCGTGCAAGAGTAGTCCAGAGAGTTCTGATCGCTCTAGGGGCGTTGAGCACCACACCTTTCTTCTACGCTTTCCGTGAAGATCTCTGACAATCGGGTCGGTGTTCCTCCTGCAGCACGTTTGACATCTCGAAGTTCATACGCATTACGTATCCGGCCCACCTTAACTCCGACTGTTTGTCGCGTAGAAGGGCATCTTCGATTTTTGGCCGTTGACGCAGGTCGGAGCTTCCGATCCCTTCCTTTACTTATGTGAAACGGGATACTCCTAGCATCCTCCTTTCGACTGCGCGTTCGATAACGCTGAGTGATCGTTCATCCAGCTTAAGTAGCAACTACGTTTCTGACGCATACGTTAAGACAGGAAGTATCATTGAGCCGAGAAGCTGGGCACACAGTCGAGTGTTGTTTGCTCTCCTCACTACATCCTCGATGCTCTTGAAAGTTTTTCAAGTTGCTCGTTTCCCTCTGCTCAATTGTGGAACTACGTCGATCATCGTGTTGATTTCGCGAACTAGATAGACTTAACTGAATCAATGGGAGGTATTCGTTCCATTGAGCGTGAATGGAACGTGCGTAACCAAGCCATTCTTCATGAACATCGTTTTTGTGAAATTTAGTCGCAGGGAAATCCTCCCACAGGCTTTGTCTAGCTCGGCAAGCATTCGTTCCGCGTGACTAATGTTTGGTGCTATGAGAACGATGTAATCAGCAAAACGAAGATCGTGTATCTGCAGATATGCATATATATATATATATATTTATATATATAAATATATATAGACATATGTATACATAGAAATCTGCACAATGATCGTCTTTATAAAACTTTGCTTTGTTTGAAAACATTATATCTTGTGTATTTGAAAATAGGGCATACAAGTACTGTTCGTTAACTCGTAAAAAATCAGCTGAAATTAGCTCAAAACGCTGTGACGGGCCCCAAGCTTCTAAATATAGCTTAAATCACCCGAATCAAATTGTCGGTGATGTTAAATGGTCATAGTAGAATTTGGTGCAGACTCTACAATTCTCGAGAGATTTTTGCACATATTTTTTCTATTCACTCAGTCTTCATCGAATAGAGCAGAAGCCGGAATGTTTTCTTGTGGAGATTTCGTCGACGTTTTTTGAGTCATCCTTTCCTTGTCATATTTCAGAATTTCGAGTGTGTCGTTACTAATGAACACATTCCCACAACGCCTTTTTGGAAATGGTGTTGATGACCATTTGCTTGATCTATGTCCTAATAAAATCTAGTTACGAGTTTCTTTCAAATCTTTTTCGGAATCTTCTTAGCATTGGTTAGTAAACGTTGAGTGCTTGTCATTGGGTCAAGAAAAGTTAATTGGGTTAGAGACCTTCCAGCAACATGTCGCAGTCTTTCGTAGAACCTCTATTTTTGTGACAGTCACATTGGGTTATGGAATTGCTGAGACCACAGTCTTCGCCTACAGCTTGCTTCGTTCTTTTCGCGTACAGACAGGACTTTCAATTTGTGTACGAAGTAAACCTTTGAAGAAAGAACTGATATCATCCAGTTCAAAAAGATATCTGCACCAAATAGATTTCATTCCTTTTTCACAAATATTGCACGGTGGAGAAAAGTAGCATAACGTGTTTTCGCAAGGTGATCTTTATTTTCATTGTGATATCGTGGTCTAAATTTTTCGATCGCATATTCTTGTTGTTTTATGGGTCTTATTCTTGCAATCACAATGTATTTGATGTGGACTGGGACATCGAAAAAAATTCGAAGAAGCTTACCTGTACGAAATGCTGAGATATTTGCAAAACTCCGGACCACAGGTGTATGCAGTGGGCAACGAACACGCGCTGTTGTCCTTACCGGGGAGCAGCGCACTTCACCACTACACCATCCGGGTCCTTCGCTTTGCCCGTCCCTCAGCTAGTTCTATCAATCTTTTTGCCATCAGCAATCACCCGTCAACGGGATTGATCTGGGGAGCCAATATCGGCATTGAACCCAGTTAAGCTGAGGCTTAGTTATAATCACAATCTTAACTCTTTTACCTGTGGTCCGGAGTTTTGCAAATATCTCAGCATTTCGTACGAGTTATAATTCGAAACATACCCTGCCATTAAGAAGAAAAAGGCAGTAAATAAAAGAGTCAAGAAGCTTACCTGTGTTTGTATGTACGTCCGAATCAGATTCTATGGTGTATCATGTAATTGCGCACACCCAGTAATATTTTCTTAGGTAACAAATTTGGTGCTGGACATAACCGGTTTCTCCTGGAGTGCCGAAACAGTAGTGCTAGGGCATTCCGAGGTCTTATCAAAGGCCCTACTGGCACTGGTCTACTGTTCACAGCTATTAATACAAGTTTATGTTGTTGGGAGGAAAGAAGGTAGTCTTTGGACGGGTGAATATGATAACCCATTTTATACAGGTAACTACCGCCTCCTTACGAATAGATGGTGCAGCTTACAAAAAGGATTCTGTGATGCCATCTCCTTTCATTGTGTCCGATTACTGCATTTAACGTAGAAATGTAAAATTAAACCACGAATAGGAAAGGAAATAACGTTGCACAAAAATAAAGAAAAACCTAGTGTTTGACGAGTTCGTTAGAGGAAATACCCTGTACAACTGGACATGTCATTGTTACTTTAATTAACTTTGCATTTGACGATTAGGAACTTTTCACCTCCTGTGCGTCAAAGCCCGTGGTATTTGTGGTTAAATCAACTGAAAATGGAACACGAACGAATTCGTTTTCCACTAGGTTTTGGCAAAAAATTTGGATAACCACAGTGATACTGAAATATTTGCAAAACCAGGTGCGGCAGGTGTCTGCGATGGGGGTCAAATCTCCTATTACCCTTCCCGTGGGCTAAAGCATAACGCTGATGAACGCGTTAGCCCCCGGAAAGGGAAATAGCGAGTTCAATCCTCACCGCATACACCTGCGGTTTGCAAATATCTCAGCATCATTGTTTTTATATTTTGCGTCATGCCTTGCCATGTAAAAAGAATAAATAGTAAATAAAAATTTGGATTGTTTACTAAATCCGTTTGGTCATCTTCACTAAGACTACCAGGTTAAAATTACTATACACACAATGATGATGATTTCATTTAATCACTTCCATTTGCACAGTTTAAAGTGCTGCTTATGCGAATGAAAAGGAATTATTTGGGATGGATCGTCATTTGAGATAGCTACAACTAATGTATATCTGAGACGTTCGACGATTGTGGATAACGACCTGAGAAAAGAACTCAGGCGAAGAAAAAGAACAGTAAGGCCACCGACCAACTTCCGACCTAATTGCTCGCACATACGGTGCAACAGTTTTTCTAACTCTCTGATATGCAGCATAAAAAAATGCGGATACCTCACCCATATCGAAGAACTTGTGCACAATATACAGACCACTTGAGTGATGTCCTCTGAAGATAGAAGAGCTTGTGCACTGTAAATGCAGTCTAATCCTTTATTCTATAAAGATCTAAATTAGTAAAACGAAGCTAGTTTTTGTGTTTTAGACCTCTGCAGAATATCCCGATGTTGATAACTAGTGGAACACGTTTCTAAAAGCAAATATCGATGGCCAGTTATGAAATGAGATAGGATGGCGACAGCTTCGAGAAGAACATTTGATTGAATCTCGAGAGAATCAAAATAGTTTCGAGAAGCACCTCTAAAAAGATGGACAGACGTGTTAGTTGTGAACGTAAACGAACCTTATTCACAGGAGAAGTCAATTTTTAAATCCTCAAATCACTTTCAAATTAAAACACCATTCCGGCTAGCTATAAGACAACGAGGTGAACGAAACAAATGCTGGGCTCGGGACAACATGATTGGAGAAGCCATCTAATCCTAAGTAAATAAGAGAGAAGGTTTATTTCCAAATAAAGCAACGAAATTTTGCAATTCCATGGGACATTGCGATGGCTAGTCGCCATTGGTTTGGTTGAGAGGAGAAAAACTCTGCTATAAGCCAATGTTTTTCATCAATAAGCAGACACGAGGTTGTTAATACAGAATTTATTAGAACACAATTGCTGACGTTTCGGCGGTTTCGCCCTCTTCAGAGCCTGGAAAGGTCAAATTGAGATGTGATCTACTCAGCCAAACACTTTCACAACCCTAGCAGATAAAACTTGACAATTCGATTTGCATTCGCATAAGAAACAGCTTCATTCAAATACCTACCGTTTATTTGTTGTAAGTATTTAAGTTAGTTGGTGGATAGCCGCCGCACAGAGTAATACATGGTCGATAACTGTGTCCCTGACAGGTCATTGGATCAGCCTGAGGTATGGCGCCAGGTCACGCGTGATGACAAGACACTCCTCTTTGCCGTTCATTTTTGAATTTTTGGCATTGATCCAAAAACGCTTCAAGAGTTTTACGCGCTGATGTTTTTGATTCCTGCGTAAGGATAGTGACTCCTGCCTCAAAATCTTCTCCGTTGTGTTCTTGCATCCTATGCGCGCCTAGTGGAGTATTTTGTTTTAGTTTAGATTTACCGNAAAACGCTTCAAGAGTTTTACGCGCTGATGTTTTTGATTCCTGCGTAAGGATAGTGACTCCTGCCTCAAAATCTTCTCCGTTGTGTTCTTGCATCCTATGCGCGCCTAGTGGAGTATTTTGTTTTAGTTTAGATTTACCGACTAGGTGATAGAAATACCACCGGACACTCTAAGACGCCAGCTAGTTCGCAACCGCCTGTACGACCGTCTATGTACAACAAAAAACTGCATAATTTGCCCAAATGGTAGAGACGGTGATTGCATGAGTTCGGGTACAGTCTATCTGATCTCTTGTAAAGCGTGCGGGCACGAATATGTTGGCGAAACGGGTAGACCGCTCTGCGTCCGCATAAAAGAACACCTAGTCGGTAAATCTAAACTCCAAACTTAAAACAAAATACTCCACTAGGCGCGCATAGGATGCAAGAACACAACGGAGAAGATTTTGAGGTAGGAGTCACTATCCTTACGCAGGAATCAAAAACATCAGCGCGTAAAACTCTTGAAGCGTTTTGGATCAATGCCAAAAATTCAAAAATGAACCGCAAGGAGGAGTGTCTTGTCATCACGCGTGACCTGGCGCCATACCTCAGGCTGATCCAATGACCTGACATGGACACAGTTATCGACCATGTATTACTCTGTGCGGCGGCTATCCACCAACTAACTTAAATACTTACAACAAATAAACGGTAGGTATTTGAGCCTTCTCACTGCAGTACTTCTCTTCTAAATCTTCTTGACCGTAGGAAGGAAATCTCATTTTCCATCAAACAACACAACATCGCTTAAAAACATAAACATACACATTTTATAACAATTCTAAAACACACATGGATACGAAGAGTATTAAGCACTAAAGATGCTGAGCAAAAATAAAAAATATGATCCGTATGAATATTGTTGGAACAAACTCCGTTACATCGAGATTGATGAATGTATTCCCGGTGATAGCCTCATGTATCAGACCATGGATACATGCATCGATCTCTTACGGTTGATGTTCTGTAAACCAATTGTAGTGTGCATCGTAAGACAAGAATGTTTGTGAATAAATAAGGGACGAAGGCAGGCAACAGTGACCGTATAAACAACTACTGGATGCGGTGGTGAGATCGCGACGGTACAGGACACGTTTAATGTGTATGGCCTCTTTTATAGGGCAGTAGGCGTGGCATAGTGGGACTAGAGGATCATTTAGTGCTTAAGGGGTCAACTACATCGATTCCCTAAAATGCATAATAATACAATGAGCTAACAGTACAAACATAATACATTCATGGAATTACACAAAAGAATGGTATACAATGAAAATAGGTCAGCCTTAACCACATTAGTCGTTGCATCTCAACCGTCCACAGGTCGAAGGAACTTTTCAGAAAATGAAAGCACTGAGCAAGCCTCATTCTTTCCAATGAATGATGCCGTTTAAATGAACTTGAATAACTTCAGAAAAAACCAAATCATTGGTGTATCCTTTTTTGATATTCCATTTCAATCCACTTCAAGTGAAATCTCCTTGATTCGTCAGTAGTGATCCAAATGTGCTAATGAGAATGCAGAGATTTCTCTCCTTCACAAAAAATCGTACAAACCCCAGTACTTTTTCCGTCTAAGTAGCACAGTGGTTTGGGAGAACTGATTTTCACCAGACTTCCAAAAAGCTCGTACCTTGACGTTTGTAGGTCGTCACTACTGGAAGATGCCGGCCTTAGTGAAGCAGGAAGGTTGGTCACCTCGTGACAAAATTTCGTCCCTGTTTTTCAGAGCTTAGTCACATCACTGTGATAGAGCTTTCATTTATGTTAATAGGGCTTAACTACAGATTTTTTGAAATGCAAAATAGGAGTAGCAGTTCCGCACACTTTCATAATCAGATTGCAGATAATTCAAAAAAGAATATTCAGAGCAAAGAAGTTAACTGAGCCCAAGGATAATTTCATTTTGCTCAATATAAAACTCAAGTTGTATGGGGTGGTCAGTCGGCGTATAACGGCTCGACCCAGAGACGCATATTACGACTATACGGGTCAAAAAACGCAAGGGGTCAATCATGTGAGAAAGCGAGCGTAGATAAGTCAGATGAGGGACGGCTACGGCTTAAGAGAGAGCAGAAGAAACGCAAGGGTTGCGCAAGTGGACAGTCTGGCAAACAACGTGCATAGGTCACACTCATCGAAGATTCAAATCATCATCGCCGCCGCGTTGACGCCAACGATTGAATGGATTCAACGTCCACGAAATAAAGTTGAGTAACCACAACGACGCTAAGATATGAGCATAATTCGGAAGCTTTGTTAGGTTTCGAAACAGCGATTACCCCTACTCGGGGGCCAACGTGCTATCCACCACACACACCAGCCGACGCCCTTGTTATGTCTTTTTATAAATAAAAATTTTACTCTATCGGTGCTGTATTCATCCGCCAGTGGGAATGATCTCGAAAACACGGATCGGCACTGAATCCAGTTGAGCTGAAGCTGTGGCCGAAGAGAACTGGCTGATAGGAAGGCAGAGCAAGGGTCTCGGTTGATGTAGTGCATCACACATGAGCTTCCCGCAAAGTTAATCGCAGGTTAGTAGCCCATCTGACGCTCCGAATTTTGCTCATACATCACCATCTTTGTGGTTGTAGCTCAGATCATGCTCTGTGATAAAAAGAAAGAATGGGTGATAAAAGTTAGGACATTAATTTGCCAACAGGCCGGTCTACAACAATGGAATATATTTACTTTCTTGTTAACCGTCAAAGTTGTATTCTTTGTTTGCTTGTTAGCCTCTGAATATTTGTCATTATCGTAGTGAAGCACGCGTTGCCAATAATGACCGGATATCGTTTCTTCGACGTTTCTGGATTAAATTATAGGCACATCGACTACTTCGGTGTTTTGCGGTAGTGAAAATTTCCGACAGTCACTTGACACATGTGAATAATAGAGCCACAACAATTCATACATAGGTGTACTTGTTTTATTCGACATCAATTACTCTCAAAGAACTCATTTTCATGTCAAGGAACTCCCTTGTGGAGTTGATGTCTTAGCGTTGATCAGTTAACACAAAATTGCTGATAAATTCGATGAACTCAGCAATACTGTCATCTTCAAAACTAGTTAAACAGATCTCGATTGACGCAAAAAAAAAATATCCATACATTGAATGGGAGCCGTTTCACCATTTGCAACTGTTGGAAGATGGAATGTCATTGAGAAAACAAATTATCTTGCAATAAAAATCGATGGACAACACCTGTGCTTTGAAAGGACAGTGCAAAACGATGCTATGTCATTCGTGCCGTGTTGTTAAGTACACAGGCGACTCTGGTGACAAGGATAAATTGTAGCACCTGTGATCCCATTAGTCATGAGTAACTCAGACAGGCGGCAGTGAATTCCATTCGTATCATTTGCGTGTAAGGGCTATTCAAGGACTCCTCATGGACGAGATACATGAGTAATGAAATGTGTGTATCACCTGCATTACCTGTAGTCCCGTTGATCTTCGAGTGACTCGAGCGGGTACCAGTAAATCTTCCATTTTTCCCCGTCGCGTGCAAGAGTTGCCCAGTGGGTTCTGCTCGCTCTAGGAACTCGCCGAGCATCATATCTTTCTTCTAGGCTTTTCGTGAAGAACTCTGGCCATCGAGTCGGTGGTGTTCCTGCAATGAATTTGACATCCCCAGAAACCCTGTTACTAACGGCTCTTGTCCATCGGTTGTCATTCATACACATTACGTGCCCGGCCCACCTAATCTTCGACTGTTGGCGTACAGAACGGCGTCTTCGGTTTTTGATAGTTGACGCAGGTCGGAACTTCGGATCCGATCCCTTACTTGTGTGGTACGGGATACTCCTAATATCTCGTATATAATGCTGAGATATTTGCAAAACTCCGGACCGCGGGTGTATTCGGTGGGGAACGAACACGCGCTGTTGTCCTTACCGGGGAGCAGCGCACTTCACCACCACTCCTAATATCGTCCTTTCGTTTGAGCGTTCGATAACGCTGAGTGATCTTTCATCCTGCTCACTCAGCGACCGGGTTTCTGACACATCCGTGTCTTTGATGATTTTGAAAGCTCCTCAGGCCGCTCGTTTCCTCAGTTCAGCTCTAGAGCTAAGTCGTTCATCATATTGATTTCCCGACCTAGTTAGACCTAGAGCATTCGGAGATATTCGTTCCGTTGAGCTTGAGCGTGAATGAGGTATGCGAAAACAATCCGTTCTTCATGAACATCGTTTTTGTGAGATTTAGTCGAAGACCAATCTTTCCACAGGCTTTATCAAAGTCGTCAAGCATACGTTCCCCTTGGCTAATATTTGTTGTTACAAGGACGATGTCATCAGCAAGGCCAAGATGGTGTAACCGCCGACCGTCGATTTTCTCCCCCGTATTATCCCATTCCAATGTTCGCATGACGTTCTGGAGGGTGGCGATAAATAATTTTGGAGAGATGGCATCGCCTTGCCTAACTCCTCTTTTCACGTCAAGGTTAACATCGTTGTAGAATGGTGATATCTTGGTTGTGAAATTTTTGTATAGCTCACGAAGAATCTTTATGTACTGAGTAGGGACTCTTTGACTATCAAGGGGCTTCCATGACTGCTTCTATCTCAACTGAATCAAAGGCCTTCTGTAAATCGATGAAAGTGAGACAGAGCGGTCCTTTGTACTCTCGCGATACTTCAACGAGCCGTGTTACCGTGTGGATGTGATCCATCGTACTAAATCCTCTTCGAAACCCTGCTTGCTGACATGGCGGTCTAGTGTTCTGTCAATCCTGTTTAGGATGACTCGAGTGAAAAGTTTGTAGACGACATACAGCAAGCAAATTGGGGGATAGTTGCCGATATCGTGTAGGTCTCCTTTTTTGAACTATAATACGGTATGCTGGTATTCCACTGAGTAGGGACCTTGCATTCAGACAGGTTACGTGTGAAGAGCCGAGTCAATGTGTTTACGAGGACTGTCGGAATGTTCTTCAGGAGTTCTGGTCGCATCCTCTTCGGACCTTGCGCTGTTCGTTTTTTCACCGACGAAATGGCATGTCGGATTTCAGAAGAGAGAACCGTTGGTACAAGATATCCATCCTCCTCTATTTCATATGACGGGAGGTGGACGTGGTGGGAGAATCCCACGTCCAGCGTTGAGGGTAGGGCTTCTGGAATTGCCAGTTATCAGCCGCTCACCTTGTTCGTTCCATTCTAATCCGTGGGTCCCAATGTAACGTCCTTAGACGGTCTTCTTGGTCCAATCTTCGCACTGAAATCTCCAATGATAACCTTGAACAACTTTGCTGGTGCATCTTGTAACAGTTCCCAGGATCGACTATCGATTAATCTCGGCATTGGAATATGAATGCGTCGTTTTCCTGTTTAGCAATCCCGAGGTTGTTAAACAGCATACGTCTACTTCCATAGAAAAACACAGTACAATATAATAGTAGATGATGTTTCGGCAGTATAGCCTTCTTCAGGGCCTGGAAGGGTATACTGATGTACAGGCCAAAAGCTTCAATAACAATTACAAAAAGACGAAAAACTCTATGATAATTACATGATCAACAGCATCTCGAAAAACGCACCGCTTTTTACGTGAATTCCAATGAAGAGGAATAGAACAGGTGATTATAGTCGCATATGGTTCATGACGGCACCACCCCATATCAGAAATTGATCCGAAGATACGGGGCCAGGTCGGGTATGACCTCTGGGCATTCCTCCCTGCTATTCATTGTAGGGTTTTGGTATTTATCCAAAAAGCCTCAAGAACTTTACCCGTTGGTGTTTTACTCTCTCGTGCGACGATATTGACTTTTACATCAAAATAGTCTCCGCTATGTTTCCGTACCCCATGCGTGCATAGTGGGGTACTTTGTCTTAGTTTTCGTTTGCCATCTAGGTGTTCTTTTATACGTATACACCAAGGTGTGTCCGTTTCGGCAATTTATTAATCTTCGCAATTATTACAAGAGATCAGGTATATCGTAGCTGAACTCATGCAATCACCGTCACTGCCGTAACAGGAAATTACGCAATTTGTTGTTTCACACAGACGGTCATACAGGCGGTTACGAACTAACTGACGACGTAGAGTAGCCGGCGATATTTCAACCATCGCTACCAATCCCTCAAGACCTGTCCTTCTTGAGCATAGTTTTATAGCTACGCTTACTTCATCGCTAATAAAGGGCAACATGAAATGGACATTCTTTTGACCAAGTGTTTCGCTTGGTCGCGTCGCTCTCCTTCTAAACTTATCTCGTGCAGTAACCATTTCTTAGCCATTGGAGAAGGCTATTTGCCGAGCCAAGTCGCGCGATTCTTCCTTTAGTTCTTTGGTTGCGAGCACAGAGGTGGCTGTTCGAAACATGTTTTTCACAAGCCCCCCATTTGTGTGTGAAAGGTGGTAAGGAAATGAACCAGGATGTTTTTGTTGCACGGTTTTCGGTACCACTTTGTCGCGTAACCGCTACTTGATAGGTTTATTTGAACGTGTAGAAATGGAAGCCAGTTTTTTCTCGGTTTCTCCCGTGTGAACTTAATGTACTCAGACTGTTCGTTCAATAATTCGAAGCACTTGTCCATCTCCTGCTGCGCAGAGAAGATGGTAAAACAATCATCTACATATCTGCTGTAGAGTAGTGGCCGGAGATCGACAACAGGGGCTTCTATCTTATCTTCTTTCCCCAAAATTGCTCTTATTAGAAAAATCATAGAAAACTGAAAACCTTGGTCACTTGCTTGCTTGGATGACTCATTTTTACTGAATTTGATTTAGCCAACAAAATTTTCATTCGTTCCTCTCTCTCACACACAGTCGCCCCCTATGGTTGCGGTCTGAGAATGGTCTGTGTATTCTTCGAAGTGTCGGGTGGTACGTCATCGAGGAATGGACTTTTCCAACGGCGTAATTTTTGTAATTTACCAAGTGTTGAGAATGACTTTAGTGTTCCCATTTCTGCATTTTGATTCGCTTCCGATTACCCATGAAATTAGTATGCATAGCCCGACAAGAAAAAAACGAACATTTGGAAAGCAGTAAGCATGTTTTATTGCGCTCAGCTTCTGATACCCATGTATAGCTTGCTGACACAGAACGTGTGGGCTGGGTACGAGCACAGGTGGCTCGTCCGTCACTCCTAGAACAGACGAGAGGCCTGCTTGCTGGAGATGGCTTCAACAACAATAACAACAACAACAACAACAACAATAACAGCAAAGTCCTACACCAGCCTCGCATCGGCTGAGCAAGATCAGTTTGTAAGATCAAATAAATGAAAGAAACTGAAGTACCCAAAGAGATAAACCTTTCTATATAGATTACAGCTCAACAGTCAAGTAAAAGAATGGTCATTTACGCCAAGGTAGAACGTGTATGTTTTGGAAAACACTCATTTGCTAGATACGCTCTGACACGATAACAACCACTACAGGTTAAACTGCCTAGATGTAGCCATATCAGCATCAGGAATCACGTTATCAGCCGACAAACAGCAAGCCAACAACCCACGCGCATAAAAGCGCATTGCCGTGTGAGGTTCTTAATTCATCCGCCATTTCACACGTTTCGACTGCAGTCGGTCGGCTCGATGCGGCCATGGAAACCGACATCGGAAGAATGAACGGCCGTGAACAATCGAAGCGAATCGCTACAGTTTTCAAGAAGGTGAGATTGTCACAAATTCGATAAGAATTTTCGTAGCTTTTTTTTTCTCATGTGAAAGGCAGTGGATTCACATAACAGCTAAGTTGGAATTCTCGTTTTAGCCGCAGTCAAGCAAACAATGTTCGCCTGGAAGAAGAGCGGTATATCGCATGAGCTATTGACAATGGGCAAGTGAGGAAAAACATAGAGTTGCCAGCACTTCAATGAATATATTTTTGATTGACGCTTTCAGAAAATCACCATACAAATGCTAGGAGGAAGTGAACACGGGAAGTGGAAACGATTTGATTTTCTAGAGGTCCAACTAGGTTAGTCTCTTTCAAACGTTTGCTCTCGGTTGACAGATTGACCGACTAACAGCTGTTAGTATCTGTTGAGCATGGTTAGAAAAAAAGATAAACTTTTAGTATAACCATCTGACAAAATTTAAAAGAGAGTTCTTCCGTCTTTGATCAAATCAGGACGAATATGCCACGCATTCGATTTCACTAGCTTTAACTCACCTTGCGACTGAATTCGACTATCACACTATCACCGGACAATCACAGCTATCCACCATCAGCAACTTTCATAAAGGGGCACCACCGAGTGAGTATGTCTTATTCGAGGAGAAGGTCCGCTGAGGAAGACCTGACTCGACACGAAGGCGAAGGTGCCACGTCGAGACGAATAGCATGCTTGGACCATCGACTCGGTTCATCGGCTCTGAGAAAGGAGAAGACGTCGAAACGTTAGACGAAAATAAATATAATTATCAACCTCGTGTAAGTTTATCAAAGAAAGAATACATATAATTTTTTTCATCTCCTGTCCCAGTTAATTCATCTTACAGATGGGACTTCTCCTCGACAGAGTTCGAAGCTAGTGTAAGATGATGCTGGAAAGGCACGTAGATTACATACCACGACTTCCAGCTTTACGTCATTGGTTCCGTGCGCGGTCTGCAATCATTCTTTACTTCTCCAATGGCAAGCTGGAAGTTCATTTCACTGAAGTGGGTCATTTCTTTAATTTACAAAATTCCTTCATTTCAGGATAGTTTCGATTTATAGAGCTATACAAAGATTATTGCATATGGTTTAATGGGAGCTGTTACATACGTTGATAAGCCCGGAAATTTCTGTGTTTACAAGTTACTACAACTAGAAACTAATGGATGTGCCAAGGTACGGAATTTTCATTAAATAACTGTTTTCTTATTCCGAGTTCGGTGATTTGTCTTTTTCTGTGTCTGCATCTCCGATTTTTCCGTTTTCAGGCTTCGATACGTGAAAACAATGGGAAAAAGTTGATGTCGAACAACTACAGTCTTCCTGGATCTCTGTGCAATCCGCGATTTGCTGCATTTGGATTCACAGATCAAATTTTGTTTTATCGCAACTAAACAAACTTCTAGACCACTTACCCTAGGTTACTTAAGTTTCCCTAAGAAACGGAAGTAGTATATGAGGTCTGGAAAAGTTTTCGATTCATGTTGTTGTTGTTGGAATTTCAAGCACAATCGGCATCCAATGGTACTCTGGCATCGCGGGCTCAGTTCTATGTTTAACGTTGGTAGCCTTAACGTTTTATCTGTTTTGCTGAAGTCCAAATAGTTACTTGATATGCTTTCTACTTGTTCATTGTGACTGCTTCTATCAAGAATGCTCCATGTTTTGAGTAATGGATGTTATAAGTGACTTCGCATATTCTTTATATCTATGTCTATAGATATCTAAATCTGTTCAAAACTGTGTTTTATTTACAGTACATTTTTTTATTCTGGAAAGTCCAGTTTTTTAAAGAAACACAGGCTGAAAAGATTTTACTAATAAAATGCTTTTAATCACAGAATATTTCGTTGCAATCCGAACTTTATGCTCGAAGGCTGTAGAATAAATGATGTACGGTACGGACACTACTTCTAGCGTTTGTCGTTGAATCTGTTCAAGGAAGCTAGTCATTGAGAAGGCAATGGTGCCAATCTTTTCTGAGGAAGTGGCAGTTGCCTGACATATTCGAAACATTTAAATATACATAATGTATATGCATTATATGATGCATGCATAATGCGTTACAAAAACGTGTAGACCACTTTGCGAGCGCATAAAAAATATCTGTTTGAGAAACATGAAGAAAACACTTCATTAAGGACGCATATAGCACTAGGAAATAATAGAGAATAGTAGAAGACATAATCCTCACTGAGGAATACAAAACATCAGCACGTAAAACTCTCTTGGTTTTGCACAGATTTCGAAAATTCAAAAATTTATCGCAAGGAGGAGTGTGTGATGGTCGGCCCAGCACTTTCCTAGCCCGCTTAAGACTCTGTGCGGCCAGTCTACGCCAAATAACTGGAAGACCAACAAAGAACAAAGTGGTTGATGGTTAAAAGGAGCTGTTTATTATGCGAATAAAAATTAACGAGCTAAATTTAATCTCCTGAAGTTATGAAACTGACTGGCCGAACAGATTGCATGGCAGTTGACCTTTTAGTCTCTGAGAAAGGTTAAAGCCCTGAAGCGTTAGCTACTGTGCATTAGGAAATTCTATCATAGAAAGTTGGTATTTGCTCATCAAGAAAGACAGTGAATTACTGCTTAATGCAGAGGTGAAAAGAAGTTGGTCTTTGGAGATTTATCTAATTTAATTCGGACGAACCGTCGCTTATAGAAGAGCTTATTACAACTCGAACGTCATTAGCCAAGGTTTATGAAGGCAAAAACTGGCAGAGATACTTAGATGACCGGTCTTCACTGATCGTAGGGCCCCCAGCATTTCCGCTAGCTTCGTTTTTTTGCAGTTGTCGCCTACAGAGATGGTCCTACTAACGTGTGGCTTTGGCGGCCGTTTGAGGATCTGATAGTTAATTTCCATTTGAGAATGTATTCTTTTTTGTCACTACCTGTCATCACAGTTGCTGTGAGAGGATCTCAACACTTCGTGCATTCGATTCGTTTCCATCGCATTCATCATCCACAGTGCTATTCGAGCACTTAGCATGTTGATCCGGTTTTTGAGGATTTTCTCTTCATTGTGAATCTCGTAGAATGCTGGTTGAGTTGAATCTCCTTATAATTTTGGCGAAAGCTTGACTGAGACGCTCCCATATTGATTGAGGAGAACGTTGCGTGGGGGTGTCGAACTAGCGCCTTTGCTTCCTGATCGCTGTCATCACTAACCACATCGCTAATCCCACTCTCTATGAGTGAAATTTGTCCACTCGTATCACAAAGTCATCGACAGGTCTTCCTTGTGTTTTTATCAGAGGTCGTTTCGATTTTCCCGGAATCCACCGAATTGTTCATTTCTTTCGAGTTAAGTAACTATTAATGTGACACTAGTATTGAGTATGAAATTAGAAGTAACTCCCACGGCCGACTTTCTGCTAATATCGACAATGATTGAGTAATTCTCTACATTTCTGTTTAGCAAACACAAGATGTTATTTCATCTCTTTATTTACGCACAAGCTGACGTTTCGGAGGATATCACCTTCCTCAGAGCCTGGAGACAGCAATCTACCCGACCAAACACCTCCATAACCAAACAGTAAAAATGCTAAACCAAACTTTCAATCACATTGAACACAGAGTAGTTTTTCTGCACACTCATTGCTTTCTATGAGTCTTCTCTAAATATGTCACGTGGAGGCCAACTGCACAGAGTGCACATGGAAGTGTAGTGTGTCCATCCCATCAAAACAACAGGCTTGTACACTACCTAATATCACGCGTGATTATACGGCATTCCTCTCCGTATTTCATTTCTGTTTCTTTGGAATTAATCCTGAATGCCTCGAGAGTTCTGCGCGCTTGCGTTTTTGATTGCTTCTGCGAGGATCGTAACCCTTACTTCAAAATCTCCGTTGTGTCTCTCCGTCCTATGCGTGCCTAGTGAAGCATTTGTTTTAAGTTCACCAATGAAGTGTTGTCTTATAGAAATTCGGAGTGGCCAACCCGTTTCACCAATGTATTCGTCCCCGCACGCTTTACAAGAGATCAGACAAACTGTACCCGAACTCGTGCAACCAAAGTATATGCCATTAGGACAAACTATTCAATTTGCGTACCACATAGAGGGTCATATAGGCGGTTACGAACTACCTGGCCTCTTCGAAAACTCGGTGGTATTTCAATTATCGCTACCAAGTTTTCTAGACCCGTCCTTCTTAAGCAGCGTTTTATTGATGCAGTTACTCCATTTGAAATGAAGGGCTGGATAAACGGGACAGGTTAATTTGCACGTTCAGAAATTGAAGCCAGTTCTCTTTTTGTTTCTGTCGGGTGAGCTTAATATAACTATTCGTTCAACAACTCGAAACATTTGTCAATTTACTTTTGTGTTGAGCAAATGACAAAGCAGTCATCTATATATCTACAGTAGAGTATCGGCCCGAGATCGGTCACTGGTGCTTCTAGCTTGGACATAAGTGCAATGGCAAGACTTGGTGCCAGTCGTTGTTCCATTGCCAACCTTCTGATTTGATAGTAGTACTTTCCAGACCAATAGTTGCGAACAACAACACGTGGGTGGCTTACGAATAACTACCAGTTCCTGCCAATAAGCTTCTCGAAATCTCCCAAAGTAGATGCACGTTTATTTGTTGGGGAAGACCACGAACGATCTCTATAGGTTTTCCGATCACTGATAGGGTATTGGAAGAGTCAAAGTACTAGATATATTCAACATGTGCACTCACATTCGTGTGATTTAGTACGATTATGTAAATACGGTATATATATATA
>UYYA01004478.1:0-49956 GCA_900624975.1 Angiostrongylus costaricensis
ACCAACCGCGCTTGTGAAGCATATTGCTTGTTCATCCTCCTTCATTTGGTGTTCCGAACTATATCCCCTTATGTAATGTCCACTTATTCTGTCTTACATTGGAGTAGTTATCGTACCAATGCAAAGCTATTCCTCCATGGGAGGATCGAACTCTCGACATTGGCATTTCTTAGTCTTATAAGTACCACGCGCTTACCAACTGCGCTTGTGAAGCATATTGCTTGTTCATCCTCCTTCATTTGGTGTTCCGAACTATATCCCCTTATATAATGTCCACTTATTCTGTCTTACATTGGAGTAGTTATGGTACCTTCGTGTCCTTTGTGTTACCGTACCCGTGATGGTTTGGAGCAGATGCAACACACAAGAGGTTCCGATTGCATAAAAATAGTGTGGATTACAAAGAGTGTATACAAGCAAAGTTTTTCTCAGTGAAGTGAAAACATTTACATTTTGCAAGATCGCAAAGCGATGTGAGGGGCCACAAATGTGGTTACCGCAAACAGGCCTACGATATTATGAAGGAATAGTGACTATTTTGGCAATAGTTATTTTACACGGCGTCCATCCCCTAGATCCACCTGCGTCTCTGAGAAGCAATGGTCGCTTTTGGTTCGCGATCATCTCCCTATCCGACACCTGGGACGAGCCACGTAGCCTCGCGACCAACCGGCTCGAGTTCCCTCATATGAGGGAGTACCGTGTTATGAGAATGATCCACTGATATGAGTGAGATCCGTGGTTGAGTATCGCTGTGGTTATATCACATAATACCCTGCCGTGAAAATTTGTAATAGGCAGTGAATAAAAAATGTTAACATTGTGATTATCCTTCAGTTGTAATAAAAAAGACTGCTCCATAAATCAGAGCAAATATTTTCTAGTTCAAAAAAGTTCACCGTTTTCTTTTTTAAAGGGTGAGAGCACCAGTGTGTGGTTCACGTGCGAGTGCTTTCACTTTTTAAAACCCTTCCACTTCACAAGGCGAAGTCGTTGACACTTCAGCCACTGAATTGCAGGGGCACATGAAGCTAGGAACTTTTTTCACTTTCTTATTGGTTCTAAAATATGGTGCTTCAATTTCAAAAACTAAAAATGGTAAAAAATGGTGCAGATAGAACACTGTGATATCATATCCTTACCAGACATTGATCCATCCTGGTTCGCCGTCGTGAAAGCCTTTATAAAAAAGCGAGCTGGTGATTCCGACATTTCCAGAAAATGGCCAGCACATTCTGGTGGATTTATGATGCCTGATTGATTGCAGTTTCCTAAAAGTCTTGGGATACGTGGAGCAACCAGTTAATCGTTGTTGTTGTTTTCGTACGAAATCCACATGGAGCACTCTGAACTTCTCTTCACTTCTGCAAGGTGTACTTCTACGGAAAAGAGGAAAAAAGAAATGCATCCCTAAAAGACAACAGTCCTCCCGACGAATTACAGCCTCATGGCTGGGAGGTGATCATCCTGGGTGCAGGGATGTGATGCAGCGGGTGATTCATCCTCCCCACAGTGTTTCCGAAGCTAAGAAGAAGTCCGGCGTTTCCGCTAGTAAGCGCAGCTAAGAGTGAACCACCACCAGAATCCACCACCATCCTGGTATCAAACCAGTTGCATGGTGGCAAATCTCTCATCCACAAGGGCGGCGACTACTTGTCGTTGCGACCACCTGGGCAGACTTTGGCTAGGATGACCTCGGGACTTCAAGGAATCACATTGGCTAAGCCAAAAAAAAATTCCAAAAAAAAGAAATTTTGCTGGGGCCTGCACAAACAGTGATGAAAGGCCATCCAAGTACCCGGGTGTTTAGGATATCGACAACAATCATAATTTGTAGCTGGCGTGATCTTAAAAATGGGCAAGATGGACAAAAATGATAACAAGCACAGTTTTGCTGCAAACGAAGGCAGAAATTGAAAGAACAATGAGGATGCACGATGGAAATTCCCATTCTGCGATTGCCTGACAAGGCCACTCCAAACTTAGGATTTCCTCCTAAAATCCAAACACTGTTGTGATTAATACAAACTCAAAAAAAAGAATGATAGGATTCCCAGAATCTTTGGTGAATGGTAAGCAGCAAAATAAACATAGTTCGATGCAATGCACTTAACCGACAAAGTGGATAAGTACGGAAACTCTGTTCAGTCCCAATACGATCGAAGCGAGAACTACTATAATTCGAACTGAAACTAACTGGTTTCAGGTTTGCTATCTACTTCGATAACATTACGCTGCAGGAGCTGTCGAAGAATTTAGCAGACGAATACCATTCAGTTTGTGAAAACCTCCTCAACAAACATCCCTTAATCATCCACCAAACTGGGATAAAATGCAAGCCAGGGTACATTAATCATCCATGAAAGGCTCTATACGGCTGGTCCAGAACGCTAAGCACTTTTCTTCATTGGCAAGCTAGCACGATGTTGTTACCAAGCATTTATTCGGCTAACGTTTCGACGTCTTCGTCTTCTTCCGAGTTAAATGGAAATCGGTTTCCAGTAGTCAAGAGGTGTATGTTTAAATGAGCTGTTTACCATGCACATAAAAGTTTGTGCATTTAGTTCTATCTGCTTGAGGTGTGAAATTGCTCGACTAAGTAGATCTTGTCAATGTGACCTTTGTAAGCTCTGGAGAAAGCAATACCGCCAAAACGTCAGCAGTTGTAAGTGCATAAGTGCCATAACAACAACCTCATGTTTCCTCATCAGAAAAACAGTGAACCGTTGGTGTTCCTGCATTTGCCATATGACCCAACAATTCATCTCGTATAAAAATTATACATACAGATCCCGACATTTCTTCCCTTCAGTTTGTTGATTTGCTCTCGAAATGTTTCGGCTTTGGGCTTAAGTTCGGATACGACTCGAGGATCTCATCTTCTTCGCAAACGTCGTTGAACGCCGTAGAGTTGGTTTTCCTCGGAAACTGGCTTTAGCTCTGACTAGAGCGTCTTCGAGTCGTGACCGGATCCTAGAATTCTGGACTAAAGAAAGCTTCTTCCAGGCAAATGTGGTCCTAATTAGCTTACGCCGAAGGAATGGAACGAGGGTGAGGGAGCAGCTCTATTGTTCCACCTGATGAGGCGTCGAAATAGGGATAATGAGTGCATTATCTACACTTCTAACAACTATACCTATCACGTTCCGATGTTCATACTATGTAGGAAAGGTTATAAAGGATAAAAAAAAGACAAAGCTCTTGAGGTTTATCAATCCCCGAGAGATGCGCCATGCATTTGACTTCATTAAGCATCACTGAAGGTGATTAAATCATATTTGGCCCTTACAATGACTCCCGGTAGCTTACCGAGGTATCGAGCCAGTGCTACTATCCTCTCAGATAAGTCTGATACCAATTCGCCCACTCCGAGGTGATGGAAGGTTTAGTGGGCCTAGGGCACAAGTATCGATCCCGTGTGTATTTCAGGGGACCTCCGACCATTGCGCTACACACGCCACGTTGGAAAGGTCATACGCATATATAAATGGTAGCATCGCTGCGTACCAGTATCATTTTTTGGTGGTGATGCTTCACCACCAGCAAAACCCTACGTGGAAAGATTACGTGCCCCAATATATTCTTGAACGACCGTATTCTAACGAATTCGTAAGTCAGGAAGTCCTTTAACATCGTGGTTAAAGTCTAGGACGTCATATTGTAATGTCGTACTTCTTCCTGTCGTTTCTCATTGATTATCACTGTTTCTCTTTTTTTCTATCCTTTTTCCTTATCATATTCTCTTATATTTCTTTTTCTGTAGTCGGAGGACTGAGCTGATAATGCGAATACTTAGCAAATTACTTCTTTAGTTTAGGAGGTATTTCAGATGAAGGCCGCAGCTGTACTCCGTTCAATTTCTAAACTCGGAAACGTAACAGCGAGGTTCGCTGTCGTTGGTCAGCTTCCTGCCCGCTCTCTATCAACATCACGAAGAGGTGCCTAAAAATCTTGAGATATGTTTAACGTTTTGTTTTCTGCCTTTCATAATTTTCATGGCAGGTTACTAAGCGAAATACAACCACAACGTTGCTGAGATATTTGCAAAACTCTGGACCGCAGGTGTCTATGGTGGGGAACGAACGCGCTATTATCCTTTCCGGGGAGTAACGCGTTCACCACCACACCATGCGGGTCCTGTGTTTCGCACGTCTCTCAGCTATTTCTATCGATCTTTTTGCCACAGCAATCACCCGTCAATCTTGAGATATTTTTAAAAAAAACTTAAGTTGGGATATGTACTCTAATGCACTAGTTTAACACCTTTTTGGAGCTTTAGTATAGCATGGAAAAGAAAGAACATTAAAGAATTGGAAGGACTTGAGAAAATGGTAGGAATACTGTTGGAAAATGGGCGCCTGTGGCACAGTGGTCGGAGGCACTGCACAGTACATGTGGTGTCGATTCTCGCTCTCCATCCCTCCGGGGTCGGCAAATTGGTACCAAACTTCTCTTAGGGGGATAGCAGAAATGTTCGATACATCGGTAGGCCACCGCTATTTATTGTAAAGGCCAGAAATGTATTCGATCACCTCCAACGATGCTTAATGAAGTCGAATGCATGGCGCATCCCACAGAGATTGATCAACGCCGAGAGCTCTATCCTTTATTCTTTATCCTTTATCCTGTTGGAATACTGTTGTAAGTCTTGGACTTGTGAAAGAGAGTTGATGGAACCTCATACCTCATTGCCGGCCGTGAGCCCTCGAAAAGGAGAACTCACGAAAAAGCGATTTACCATGATTTCTTTTAGGAACCAAGATTCCGTTTTTAAGGTATATGTAGGGCATAGGTAATAGGACAGTACTGGGACAAAGAAGAGTATTATCTCAACCTTTTTTATGGCTAGTGGGTTTAGCCCATCGTTTCGAAACTTTTCGATAACTTACCGTTTTCTAACCACGCTCCCCTAGCCCATGGAATAAGACTTACTGTGTTTAAATTGTTGAGCTTACACAAGGTTGGTAAATCTAAAACTACACGTACTTATTTTTGAAGTACTAAATGTATGTGCATGCATGGTGAATGGTTATTAAAGAGTCCTCCCAACGGTTTGCCGCCTCATCGTGGCTGGGAAGTGTTCCTGGGTGTCGGACTGCGATGTACAGCGGAGGGTTCATCCCCTGGCAGGGTCTTCCAAGCTGAGAAGGTGTCCGGTGTTTCTATCAAGTTCCCTGGCTGAGAGTAAACCAATACCAGGATCCGTCACCATCCTAGTGCCAAACTATTCACATGTTGGCAAATCTCCCTCTGGTCCACATGGGTGACGACTTGGGGCAGACTTTGCCCTGGCCAACCTCGGGACTCCAGGGAACCACAGTGGATAAACCAGCCAAACTCCGAAAAAAATGGGGATTATGCTGGGGTCCGCATAACCAGTGAGGACAGGCCATCCAAGCATCTAAGTAAATAAATAGAGTACATAGTAAATGCAGTTTCCTTGTATCACTACGATATTTTGTGACCGTCAGGATATTTCTGTTTGTCTAAACAATAGTCGACTATTTTTCCTTATGTTCGACCCTCTATCTTCTCTACGATATCGTAGCATATTTTCAGTCCTCAGTATCGCACCTGAACTAACACAAGCGCTAACAAGGGAAATCCAAGCAGAGCAGCAACTCTCCCAAGAAAATCTTGGCGGTTCCTCGGCGCCAACATTCCAAGGCTTCAACATTGCAACCAAGGATGCAGAGGTTCGGCTCACCAAGCAGTTCGGTAAAGAAAGGTTGGTAAATTGTACTGACGATACAATTTAAAATACGATATCTATAGGTTCTGACTTTGTCTTTGTAGCATTCTTGTTGTGTTTAACGTGAATCACTCTGTTGACATGGATGATGACTATGAAGATGAGGCACAACAAGAGGTAATCATATGGCCTTCCCGATATATCTTCTTGATATGTCGTTACTTTTAGAATTTGTTGAGAACTTTTCTTTCTAATACATATTGTAAGTTGCCCGTTGGTGCATCCACATTACCGAAATTATTTGTAGTACTGAAACTAAAACTAGCTTAGGGAAAGATGAAACGAAAGACCCGCAAGGTGTGGTGGTGAACACGTTAGCCACCGGAAAAGGTGATAGCGGATTCGGCACCACCGTAGACACCAGCGGTTCGGAGTTTCGCAAATATCTAAACATAATTTTGGCTATACTTGTAGCAATTTGTTGAAGCAGCGAATATCTGTTTTATATGGAAATTGTTTCCATATTCTTAATGTTTGTCACGTAATCTCACAAATTTGTCACACAACGCTTGGATTTCCATACAGAAGACTTTATACTTTCGACAAAAGAACGTCATTTAGTATCGGTTTTTCGCAATTCTGAGGGTACATCTAAGTTACTCTGGAAGCCTATGTATGTTCGAGAATCAAATGAACTATTCATTCTAGGGTACCGCTGAAAAAGAGTATTTATGTGCAGATTTATTTTTTAACCAGATTTTGGACTTATATCCTTACTGTGACCGCTCTTAGTGTGCTGGCATCTGTACTATCAAGTTTTACTGTTTTATTGCCTTTGAGCTTGGAACTAAGCATTGTCAGCAGAAAATGTTTCTAGGTTCTTGTTGGTATATATCCAATCTAAGCATTCCGTAGAGGTTTCTTCGGATGTGTTGTGAGATTTAACACACGACAATATTGATTCTCATTGTCGGGACGATGGCGCTACGTCTAATTTTTCGTTGATTTCAGCATGAATTGAAATCGGTACGAACTGTGTCCTTCCATTCGCTATGGTTTTTCTATCATAGAATACATGTGTTCTTGGACCATCTCTAGCTCATCATTGTTGGGGAAACTACCGCTTGAATACAAAAATTGTGCGAAAGAAACTGTGACAAGTATCAAAGAGCACATGCGTAAAAGTTAATGTGCATTTTCGCAGATGTAAGGCTAAAAGGATAAAACTTTCGGCGTTGATCAGTCCCGGACGGATGCGCCATGCATTCGACTTCATTAAGTATCGTTGGAGGTGATTGAATGCATATCTGGCCTTTACAATGACTCGCAGTGGCCTACCGATGTATCGACCTAGTGCTACTATCCTCCCAGACTCCCAGTCAGTTCTGGTGCCAGTTTGTCGACCCGGAGGGATGGAAGGCTTTGTGGGCCATAGGCGTGGGGATCGATTCCACGTGTGTATAACAGTGGCGCCTCTAACCACTGCGCCAAACGCTCCCTTTCGCAAATGTATTAGGTATAACTCGCTTCTCTACAGATAAAGACATCTGTGCTCATTACATACAATTTTCCATTTAAAGCAAAATCTCTTACCTTCAAACGAAGACTTCTAGTGTAAATTTAAGGCAGCTCCAGTACCTGTCGCGTTGCCTCCGTTTACAGTAGAGATCACCAAAGGAGATGATCGTCTATGTTTTCATCTGGAGCTTGTCGAAAGCGTTGATGTGCAAGGAGAATGTGAGTGGACCTTGTTTATTCGTTGCTTATCATGTAGTCTGTATGACGACTGTTTCCATAGTGGTTTTCTTTTTAAACTATACGCACTTGGTTCATATAATTCTTATTCGAAAGTGAATTAACTTTAGGAGGTGGGATAAAAGGGCAAGAAAGGAAATTACGAGCATAACTGTTTATAACCAAAATCAGAAGTGAAGTGCTGGAAAAGAAAAGAAAATATCTGTGAGCATACTGGAGAGGAAAAGGTTCGAGACGTAGTAAAATGAAAAGCCAGTAAATCGCTAGGATAAGATAGGATAGGGTAAGATCGATAGGTACTTCACAATGTTTGTAGCACTAGAGTGTCCCATTTTAAAGGACCACTATTTTGAAGCTGTTAATATCAACGTGTGTTTATACTGTTGAGCTTACAGGAGGTTAATATAAATGTTTATTCGGCTAACGTTTCGACGGTTTCATGTTCATCAGAGCGGATGATCCGAATCGATGACCCACAATTGTTCGTCTTGTCGAGGTGGCGTCTGCGTCGTGCATCGAGCCGGATCTTCCTCAGTAGAGCATATCTCTCGAATGAGCCGTACTCACTTGGCGATGCTTTTTTATAGATCCAGCTCGATGCGCAACAAAGACACCACCTCGACAAAACGAACAACTGTGGTCCATCGACTCGGATCATCGCCTGTGATGAAGACGAAACCGTTGAAACGTTAGCCGAATAAACATTTATATTAACCTCGTGTAAGCTCAGCAATATAAACACATGTTAATTATTTACTGCCAAGGTTAAATGACGGTCGCTTTCAAAATCATTGTTTTGGTATTTGTATCATCGGCAGGAGTATGTGTGCTTAAGAAGAAACGTCGCATGGTTTTTCAGATGATTTTCGAGTGGAGGAATTTTACGTGGCCCCTGCTGCCAAGGATGGAAATGAAGATGTTGCGCCAGAAATTTATGCCAGTAGTGGCAAATATATTGATCCGGTGAGTGGGAGGAAAAATTGTAAATTGGAGAGAACTGGTAGTCGAAAAAACCAACCACAGGTTATTGAGCGATGACAAAGGTGCTTATGTATGCCCACGTAATGAATTCAATGTTTCTTTCCAATTTTTAGGACTTGCACGATCTTCTATTCGTTCGTTTTCTGGAAGAACGTGGATTCGATGCGCAGTTCTGTAAAACACTCGTTGCTTTTGCTACTCATTACGAGCACTCTCAGTATGTTGGTCTACTCAATAAGATCAAAGCGTTCGTGACAAAATGATTTGGTTAGCACTTCAGCATTTCAATCCTTAATTTTTATAATCAGGTGTTCTTAATTATATGTTAGGACTCTAAACATGGTTAATTTGTTGATTACTGTTACTCCGATCATGCGCAGAGGTGTTGTCTGTTGTGAAGCATTAATAAAAAATTTTCGTAGATATACGGAATGTGTTATTGAAAGGAATACCACAAAAATCGTTAAAGACGAGGTAGTCAGTGTATTGTTTTCTGTGTTAAATTTAATCGGAGCTTCAGTCTGAAGCGTACGATATGAAAAATACAAATAGTTGAAATTCGGTAGTGGACTTCGGGAATCTCTTGTCCACTTGTTCACGCGCTCCTTGTACCTAAGGCACCCCATCAAAAACTGGAGAAAGGAAAGTGGGTGGGATTGCTTGTGCAGTAAGTGTGGATTACTTCTATGTAGTGTGGTATGTTAATAACAATGCGTGTTATCCTTTCACCTGGGTATGTAATGCAAGCCGGTTTATAGGTACGTTGATCAAATGTGGTAACTGAAACAAGTGAAGTTTGATTCAATTAGTAGTGTGCCAGTACTAGGTCTTTCCGAGATTTATGTTCGACTTCAAGCTGTATTTATAAAATGGCATGTCTAGGCTAAGGGTGGACATGTTAATTGTAACGAAATCCGCTGAAGCCTACAGATTTTTATCTAGAAGGAGCAAGTCCACGTACCTATTGCTTAAAATTCAAGTCTTCTGGGGGTGATAAAGTCGTCGAAGGCATTTTCGGTTTCGGCTTTGTTTCTGAGGCATTTCTTGTATAAGAAGCTGTCGAGGTGCACAAAGAGGCGGTATTTGTCAGGCGAGAAGTCAAACGAGTATGGTAGATGGGGCAGAGTTTCGTAGCTCAGCTCGTTCAACTTCGAGAGCGTCGGCAGTGCGACGTGTGGTGGCTGGTCATCGTGGGAACGGATTGGTCCTTTCTGTTGACTAATGTGGAGTACAGACTTTGACGTTTGTGTTACCTTCGACGACTTCCTGGACGAACTTTTACATTAGAATCGTCTCAGCGTATCAAGGAAATGTCGAACATTAAACCGCCTGCAAACAACCAGAAGGTTACCTTGTTTTCGATGTAGTTTGGTCTTTGGGTATTTCTCTAGAGCTCCATCGCGGTATAAGCACTGAATAGCACGGGGCCGGTTACCATGATGGATGTAGTCATTTCTCGTCACACGTCACGATACGGTCAAGAAACGGATCGTTCTGGTTGCGAACGTTCACCGACGATGCCTCAAAGCGGCGGCTTCGATTGTCATCCAATTCACACTGCACCCTTTTGTCGACCTCCTTAGATTTTCCAAATGCTTTAGATGCTTAGAAACAATTTTGATGCTTACATTATGTTCTTCTGCAAGTTCTCGAAGAGTTGTGCCTGTATTTGCTTCCAATAGGATCTTCGATTCATCGTCATCAGTACTAGAAGCACGTCCCTGACGTCCTTCATCTTTAAGGTCGAATCAACCACGACGAAAGTTTTCCTAACTAGTATTGCACTGTGCGTTTCTTAGCGCTATCTTCGGCTCTAAAGTCCGTAATTGCTCCAAGTTGTCTTCCGCTTCATCCCAATTTGATTTCGTAGAAGTAGGTTTGTCAAGGCGTTTGTTTATACATCTTTAGAATTTGTGAAAAATATAGCTTACGTTATAAATTATCTATATGGAGCGAAAGTACATAAAATGAGCTTGCCATTGATACACAGTAGTACAGCATTGAGAGCAAAAACTATCGCTAAAAGAAATACAAGAAAGTTAGGGTCTGACCCGAACTTTGGAATTACCTTATAGCAACGCTATTGCATTCAAATTCAATTCCATTTTTCAGAGATGTGCTGGTTAAGCTATTGTGGTTCCATGGAATCCCGAGGTCAGCCTAGCCAAATTCTGCACCAGGTCTTCACCACCACAGGCAGTCGCAGTCCTTGTGGATCAGAGGGAGATTTGCCACCATGTCACTTTGATACCAGGACGGTGGTGGATCCTGGTGTTGGTTTACTCTTAGCTAGGCCTCCTGATGGAAACGCCGGACTTCTCAGCTTGGGAGATCCTGCTGGGAGGACGAATCCCCCTGCTGTACATCGCAGTCCGACACCCAAGAACAGCTCCCAGCCACGATGAGGCGGTAAACGGTTAGGAGGGGTCTCATGAGACATGTGTTAAATGTGGGCCGTCATCGCTTTCTTCCCGAAGACGCCGATAGCTCATCATCAACTTGAGTAGCTACAAATAAATACTTCGTCATGTCTCAAACCACCCATTTCGCATAAATCTATTCCGTAGATTGAATAGTCTGATTGACTACACGTCTAATGTAAGATTAATTCGTTTTTCGTCTAATCACTCTACGTAGTTAAGAAGCATTGGCGGTGGAAAAGTGATCTCTACTGGAAGAGTACGTCCGAGAACCTCGACATCCGCGAACCTGTTGAATATTTTCATCTGGTATCAAATATTTTCTGGCGATAAAAAGGTCCCATTTATCCTACCCTCCATCTCAAATGACTTAAGAAAGGCGGGTCTAGAGAATTCGGTAAATGTAGTTGAAATGCCACTGAGTAATCTTAGGCTCCAGCTGTTCGTAACCGCCTATATGACCGTCTATGTGCAGCACAAAATTTGCATAATTTGCCCCAATGGTAAAGACGGTGATTACATGAGCTCGGGTATAGTTTATCTGATCTCCTGTAAGACGTGCGGAGACGAATACATTGGCGAAACGGGCAGACCCCTCTGTGTCCGCATAAAAGAACACCTAGCCGGTAAACATAGACCAAATACCCCGCTGGGCACGCATAGGACCCAGAGACATAACGGGGAGGACTTTGAAGTACGTGTCACGATCCTCCCGTAGGAATCAAGAGCACGAGCGCGCAAAACACTCGAGGCGTTTTGGATTAATTCCAGAAAACGGAAAATCAAGCGCAGGGGGAATGCCTCGTTATCACGCGCGATATTGGACAGTATATAAACCTGTTATTCTGATGAGAGGAGCACATTACGCTTCCATGTGAATTCTGTGCGGTCGTTCTTCACACGTCATACTCAGTGGAAGACTCATAGAAAGCGGTGTTCGGGGCTCTGTTAAATATGATTAAAATCTTGGTTTAGCGTTTTCTCTGTTTGGTTATGGAGGTGTCTGGCCGAATGGATTGCTGCCAACTTGACCTTTCCAGGCTCTGAGGAAGGTGAAATCCGCCGAAACGTCAGCTTTTACGTAAATAAAGAAATAAAATAACACCTCATGCTTGCTGAACAGAAGTAGAAAGAATTATTCAATCAATGCCAAGGTTAATAGAAAGTCGGACATGGGAACTATTTTCATCTCGTTATGCACCGACTTTCTCCTGGGCGAGCTTCAAATGCTTTGTACTTATATTTCTGCCTTGTCTATGCCTCGATAGAACACAGGTTCATCTTTGAATTGCTTTGGAGACCTGTTTCTAGAATATCACGATCAACATTTGATAAAATGACTCTGGAAGAATTCAAAATTATGCTAAGTATCTTTACTTTTTGCTTTTTGCGTTCTATTATTTTTATGGCAAGGTATTAAGCGAAATACGGGTGATTGCTGATGGCACAGATCGATAGAACTGGCTGAGAGGCAGGCGAAACGAAGGACCCGCATGGTGTGGTGGTGAACGCGTTACTCTCCGGATAGGAGAATAGCGCGTTCGTTCCCCACCGTAGACACCTGCAGTCCGGAGTTTTGCAAATATCTCAGCATCACTGAAATTATATCTACAAAAACGTTTTTCCATAATTTCCATAAAGGAATTTCCATAATTCGTAAATGATTTGAGCTCTCTTCGAATCAGATCTCCCTAAACGATCTCCTTAAGAACGCCATGAAGCCATTTGACTTCTAAGGTCAGTAATACACAGGATCCTATTTCTACCACAAAACACCTTTTCGTGAGGTTCTATAACCGCATCTTGAACGAGGCCTAATTTTCAGCCTTTGAGGGGTTTTTGGAAAACGAACAATAATTTTTTAATAATTAGAGAACTTCTTTGGTTCCGAACAAGAATGGATTATAGAAAAGACCTTGTTTTATCGCTGTATGGGTATGAATCGTTCGCCCTCCACATGGGACCGATCCCCGCGCCCATGGCCCATCAAGTCTCCCATCGCTCCGGGGCGGGCAAATTGGTACTAGACTTGTCTGACAGGATAGCAGCACTGGCTCGATACATCGGTGGGCCATCGCGAATCATTGTAAAAGCCAGATATGCATTCAAAGACCTCCAAACGATGCTTAGTGAAGTCGAATGCATGGCGCTTACCTCAGAGAGCTTCATTAATCCTTTAAGGGCATGAAAACGGGCTTTTATACGTTGCGTGCAGAATATACCTTCTCCCGATCAATGCAAAGCACAGTATGTGGGTTCCACAAGCTATTAAGTTACAACGAAAAGCGTAGGAAAGTGCTTCTACGTGTTGAAATAAACAATCGGAAAGAAAATGAGACCCATAGGTGTCTTACCGAACCATCCCGTAAAACCTTCATGACACCTATGGGTGTCAATCGTCGCCACAGTGTTAAAAAGGTACACTGCGAAAAATATGATAATTATTATTGACCAGGTGAATCCGGTTTGGGATCATAATCAGTCCTCAGTGACCTTAGGTTAGGTTCGTATTGAATCACCTTTACAAAGTACTCAAAGTTCTAGTGAAAATGAAGTCTTATCTAGAAGCGTTTATGATCTTGAAATATCTTGAATTCTCAACTTTCAGGACAGTTTTATGTTCGCCAACAAATCGCGAAGTTTACAATGTTCGAGCTTCATAGCGGGTTGAAGTCACTCGTCAGTTCATTCAAACCGTTTCCCCATGACGATGACATGTGCAGGAAATCGTTCATTGCTTGCTGAAAAGTGTTAAGCAAATGGGAACTTGTCATCCGTCTTATTTATCATTCTGTACTTTCTAAACATTTATATAGTGTCTTAATACCTTACCGTACCTGAAACCTATAGTACCTATTCGAAAACACATGTGTGGGGAGGATACGGGTTGAGTACTGTAGGCGCCTAAGTCTTATATAAACGGAGTTGCATGTCAAAATACTAATCTCAGAAATCAAGTGAGTGAAATCGAAACTACTGCTTCAGATATAATATATATAGCTTTAACAACTTAATGCTTTGAAAAAAATGAAGTGCGTGCTGAAGAACTGTGGCGGATACGGTAGCAAAATGGACGGATTTTCGAGACTCTAGGTACGTCCTCAAGTGCATTATGAATTCATTAGAGATGTAGAATAGAAAATTCTATGCAGTATATCCAGAAATCTACATTTACTTCATACCAACGTTTTGCAAAATTTAAAACAAACATCGCTATTAGGAAGGTAAGACTGCTCGAATCCTGGAAATGTAGTTAGCATTGTCTGTTGGAAGTCCTCCATATGGAGAAAATCAAACGATGTGTCGTCGTATTCGAATGGATTGGTCCACGCAGCGGCTTCAAAAGGATCTGTTCGAACTGGAATCATGCCGTCGAATTGCTGTAATGCATTCTTCTATATGTTTAAAAAGAATGAAAAACTCATCAACATAGTTTGGTATGTATATGGCCTAAGCCACACCGCTCAAAATGAAAAAGTAGTAATCAGCTGAATAACGCTATGGATTGATCAGATGGAATTCGACAGGTTGTTGGAGAAAGGACAATCGAAAACACACTAGTACAGATTTCAGTATCTTAAAGGGACTTACCTGATCCTCCGATCTGTACTCTGTTTGAGCATACAGTGATGGGACTCCGTTACTGTCCTGAGAAGAATGCATTGCTATGCCCTGATTGGCCGATGAATTCATTTCAAGTGGAGGTGTTCTTGATATCTCTGCTTAGAGAGATAACAAATGTAATTTTATGTCTCTATCACTTTCAACGTATATCTTAATGATTCGTAATGTTTGGTTCAAACGAGTACTAGAATTCTTTAAAATATTCCTCGACAAGTTTGGAGTGAATTCAGCGCGTTAGATATATCTTAAGCAGGTTGCTACACAAGATGTTTTGCTTAGGGACGAAAGCCGCTCAGACCAAATAACAGTGTTGAGAAAATCACAATGTTATACCTTTTTATTTTCTGCCTACCATAATTTCGCGGCAGGGTACTAAGCGAAATACAACCATAACATCGCTGAGATATTTGCAAAACTCTGGACCGCAGGTGTCTATGGTGGGGAACGAACGCGTTATTGTCCTTTCCGGGGAGTAACGCGTTCACCACCACACCATGCGGGTCCTTTGTATAGCCTGTCTCTCAGCTAGTTCTATCGATATAGACACCTGCGGCCCAGAGTTTTGCAAATATCTCAGCGACGTTATGGTTGTATTTCGCTTAGTACCCTGCCGCGAAATTATAGTAGGCAGAAAAAAAAAGGTATAACATTGTGATTTCAACTACAGCCGCAGCTTAACAGGGTTCTATGCCGATTTGGGCGCCCCATATCAATCCCGCTGACGGGTGATTGCTGTGGCAAAGATCGATAGAAATAGCTGAGAGACAGGCGAAACAAAGGACCCGCATGGTGTGGTGGTGAACACGTTACTCCCCGGAAAGGACAATAGCGCGTTCGTTTCCCACCATAGACACCTGGAGTTTTGCAAATATCTTAGTGTTGAGAAAAGCTTAAACCAAATGGGGCTCTCAATTAACTATGAGACTCAAGAACTACTCTCTGCAAAGGAAGAGTCGCCGCTCTGCATATTTTATGTTCTCGACATCAGTAGAAAGAAGTTATGGATGGCCTCAAAAAAAGCTGATTATGGACATATCACTCGTAGGTGACGTAGATCACTTAAGGTTGAACATTGCGATGAATGAAAACAGGCTACAAACTACTGGCAGCTTTAAAGAGTTGATTCAAAAATGAGATACAACTTTTGTTGTGCATCATTAGCGATCACAACTACGACGGGTAAAAGTGCGAATTCGCCAAGAAACTCAGGAAATGGAACATTATTCTCTTTCTGGAGGAATAGTGAAAATGTACGTATTTTTACTAAATTAACAATGACCCAGGCTGATTCGGTATTATGACGTAGCACAACATTGTGAACCAGGAAAGTTGGAACCATCATCATCAAACAGATTGCCAATTTCAAGAACACTTCCGACCACTTATTGTTCATCCGCTCTTGGTGTGTTATGTCGCCCTAAGCGGTTTGTCAACTAATCTCAGAACTCGTTCCCGTCAGACAGCAAGTTTACTATCCACAAAGGCGCAACATCACGTGGTTGTGAGCTCTGAACGCCCAAATAACGCTAATCCAGAAGACGTCACTTTACTGGCGTTCAAAATTTTGATGAAAAACAGGTTAACAGCGCCTCAAGGTGGAGCCGAACTCATACTCGAACTCGTCCACCTTAGTATATGATAGTTACAAGGCAGCGAAACGAATGAAAACAGTGCTCGCTCGCAAATTCGAAGACTTTGTGAAAACGCGTTTTCTAAGTGCTTAAGTAGTTTGACGCATACTACTCGAAATGCAAACTCTAATGTTAATATAGAGAAACGTTTCCATCGATATCGAAATAAACTTCAAAAACCGATATCCAGTCTCTTATCTTTAGAGGAAACTTGAAAAAACACAGTGATTCCACTCCCACAGTGCTTCCTCTATACATAGAGATGCTCATGATAAATGGGCGTGTTGATAAATATGCGCTGCCTGAAATCAAGAACAAGAAGCATTCTTTCATCATCCTGAACTGAAAATGTGCGTTTACCTACAGTGAACATGTTTTTAGGAGTAATGAACACCGCATTATGTAGCGGCGCTTTGGAATCAAAGTTCCGTCGTCGATACGTGTCGAAAAAAACTCGAGAAAATCTACAGTGCTGTCGAAAAATATTGCTCTCCAGAATACTTTTCGTGAGACACAACAACGTCCTTATCGCTTTTGGGATACCCTTTATTTGTTAACTAGGCACTACTGAACAACGTGGGAAGACGCGATTTGCACAACTCGCAAAGCGATTCGGTAATAAGACACGTGGTGGGAAATATGAAAGAATGCGGGTTACCTTTTTAAGAAAGATTAGTTAGATGAAATTCGGAACATAAATCCAGAAAAACCATGATGGTTTTCTAATCCTTACAAAGAAGAAAACCTGAGTTTGTTGATTTGGATTACGAAGGCGTCTACTTGAAACAACCCACCTACAAGCATAAATTTCTGCCACATGTTGGTTGCACTTCACCTAGTACGCGATAAGGACGACATATTCAAATTAAGCTCTGAATAGACTGCTTTTAGACGACTTATATAAACGGTAGGGATAATGGATAATTAACATGGAATCCTTAGAAACTGCAACAAGATGGACGCAGTATGCCAGATACCTATACCCACTATGAATCAGTGGAAGATGGAAGAATCGTCGTCTAGTACTGCCGACCTCAAGAAAACCTTCGCCCATGTGCTTTGACCCCTAGTAAATCCATGAATGACCAGAATTGTACGACTTGTCTTCATTCCAGGAAGTCATGTAGTTGCACATTATGCGTATTCGATGCCATTTTGAACGTTTTTTGCATACAAACATCGCTGAAGAATTACAGTAATCATTATACGTCTACAAGAATACAAAAAACAACATTAGGATATAATCATTCCTGATAGTGTCCAATGTAGTTAGATGATCTAGGGAAAGTAAGGCGAGCTTGAACTGAAGGTCTTCTGTGGGGTCAGCGGTGTTGAAAACCAACGTGCGTAAAAATTTGAACTCACAGGATCATCAAAAATAGATGATACCAACTACCTACTGAAAAGCAACAGCAGAAACCACTAATGAATCCAGAACATCATCGTGCTCAGCAAAGATCAAATCCAATGAAATCCGAAGGTGAGACGTAAAATACCATAATAATTTGAGAGCGACTGAATCCCCTTCACCGCAAAGGTATATGGATGATGAAGATAGTTATGTTTTGACAAGAAAAATTCACAGTATTTTCACCACTATAGAAACCTGCACCAGCCGCAATAAGCAATTAATCTATGTTTGCGCTCCCTGACTTTCACATTCGTCTCTGAAAGCATGGATATCACCAATATAATTAACGTGCTCTATGATACGAACCGTCAGCGTCGCAGTCGAGCATAGGAATACCATCAAGACGGAGTAGGTCTGACGAAGGTCCTGAAGTAGAACCAGCACATGATCCACTTATATAGTCACCTTAAAACAAGTTTTTACTGCTCGAGCAATATCTTCAATGGGTATAATGTATGTTACCAACCAGTAAACAACACAAATTACCACAGTGATGCTGATATATGAGCAAAACTCGTGGGCTTCCAACCCGTTTACGGGTTACTGCTAATAACACCGTCAAGGTAAAAATATGACTGAGAGAAAAGCAACGCAAGAATTCGTTTGGTGTGGTAGATAAGAAGTAAATCCCAGGAAAGGGTAGTCGCCGGTTCGAATCCCAAATGTTGTCCCGAGTTTTGCTCATATCTCAGCATTACTATGGTTGTATTTCACATCATATACTGCCCTAAAAAATAAATATGCAGATAAAAGTTGAAACAACCAGTTGCTCTGATGTATCAAAACATCACATTGTATCATTATTGTAAAATGCTAAAAATCTCAGCGTTGACCAATCCCTGAGGAATGTGCCATGCATTCGACTTCACTATGCACCGGTGGAGGTGATTGAATGCATACCTAGCCTTTACAATGACTCGCGGTGGCCTACCGATGTACCGAGCCAGTGCTGCTATCTTCCCCGACAAGTCTGGTACCAGTTTGCCGACCCCGAAAGGAGAGAAGGCTTCGTGAGCCACCATCGTCGGAGTCGATTCCATGTGTATTACAGGGTGTCTCCGACCACTGCGCTACACACGCACCTCTTATTATTGCACTACATCTATTACACTATAGCAATCGACATTATAATATAATATTTGTTCCCACTGTCTGAAGGCTGTGGGCAGTTTTGGTAAGTTGTTGTGCACGGAGATGGAAAAGCAGTATTGCCAATCGAATCCGTATAGCAGTGCGGTGGTCTGACAACTGGCATTTCTCTAACCGACTCGGAGTCCACAATCTCTTGTAGTGAATAAGCAGACGGCACAGTTTGTTCGTTTGAAACGACGTTTCTGCCACAAGTGTCATCAACCCGTCCAGAAGTTCGTTTTTGGGCGTTCCGCCGTCCCATACAAGAATTCCGAGGGATATTTGAAGGTTTCCTTTGAACCATAGCACGTGACTCGAATACTTTTCTTGCGTTCAATGGCACGACACGGGAATTTCGTGCCACCACACTCTTTGCCTCCTGCTGTAGTTCGGTTTGCGTCGAAACACCAGTCAGGTCCTTAAAAATATGGTTTCAGTAACAGAAATCTATAGTATTCGAATAGAAACAGTAAAAATATTAAAACAAACCAAATCAAATTCTATATCCAATGTATTATTATACCAATAAGCGGACAGTAACATTATATGTTAACTAAGCTACTTCAGTATTATTTCCTACAATGTTACATTTTTATAGCACATTATACAAGACGTTGGGAGCGCAAAAGTTAAAGATGCCTTGTAAAAGTCGCACAGTTGCGGTCTCGATCGGCCTCAACCTAATCAAGCAGCACATCCTTGTAGGATAAGCGAATTTTAGAATTGTCTGTAAAATGCACTCACAGATCTACTACGCGTTGTGATGCCGTTGGTGAGGACCTTGGAACCATATAAAAGAGTTATCCCAAGATTTGAGGGTGAATCAATTCGAGCAGAATACAGTGACATTCATGAAAAAGACAAAGTCCTAAACTGGTGGGAGAACCTATTAACAAAATCGAAGACATTCGCAGATATCGAAAACCGAATCGCAGTCCCAAAAGGTTCCCACAAGCTGAGAGACTTTGATATCACCACGGGAGGTTTACCTATTGGTAAACCAGTTCCATGAACCATTGAATGGCATGATCTGAACTCGAACTTGAATTGGCAACGGCATGATCACTAGTTGGTCAAGATGTGGTAGAACTCTAGAACGGCACATAAGATTCCGCAAAAACAAAATCTTGCTGAAACTGAACCAGTAAATTAGCGAACAGACGTAAGTTGCGCGGAGGGTACGAACGCACCTTAATGATTTGCAAAAAATAAAAAAAAGAAGGCCAGTGAAGCATTCAAATAAACAATATATCAGCCATATTGCATCGTATTTTACTGCGTTCAAAAAAGGATTAAGCTTTCGACGTTGATCAATCCCTGAGGGATGTGCTATGCATTCCACTTCATTAAACATCGTTGGAGGTGATTGAACGCATATCTGGTCTTCACAATGACTCGCGGTGGCCTACCGATGTATCGAGCCAGTGCTGCTATCCTCTCAGACAAGTTTGGTACCAATTTGGCATCCCAGGAGGGATGGAAGACAGAGTGCGAAGATCGATTCCACGTGTGCGTTGCAAGCCGCCTCCGACCACTGCGCCACACGTGCCCGTTTCATTGCATTTATATTCTATTATTATATTAGTTTCAATAGACTTCATGCCATATAGTTTTTTTTATCTCGTTAAGCTCTATGGAGTTCAATTATACTATACTGGATTAAATTTCTACTATCCCACTGCATTATAGTTTACATCAAGTATACTATCACCCGTATCAGCTGTAGTCCTGTCGATCGTCGAGTGATTCGAGCGGGTGCCAGTAAATCTTCCATTTTTCCCTGACGCGTGCAAGAGTAGTCCAGTGGGTTCTGCCAGCTCTAGGAACTCGTCGAGCATCATATCTTTCTTTTAGGCTCTTCGTGAAGAACTCCGACCATCGGGTCGGTACGTTTGACATCCCGAGGAATCCAGCCACTAACGGTTCCTGTCCATCGGTTTTCATTCTTATGCATTACGTGTCCGGCCCACCCTATCTTCGACTGCTTGGCGTACAGAACGGCATCTTTGATTTTTGATTGCTAACGCAGGTCAGAGCTTCGGATCCCCTCACTTATTTGTGTGGAACGGGATACTCCTCGCATCGTCCTTTCGACGGCGCGTTCGATAATGTTGAGTGACCTTTCATCGCGCCTAGGCAGTGACCAGGTTTCTGGGAAAAGGTGGGTACGGAGTCGGGTGTTGTTTGTCTCCTCACTACATCCTCGATGCTCTTGAAAGTTCTTCAAGCCGCTCGTTTCCTTCTGCTCAACTCTGGACCTAAGTCGTTCAACATGTTCATTTCCCGACCTAGATAGACATAACTGGAGCATTCGAAGATATTCTCTCCGTTGAGCGTGAATGGGCATTCGAAACCAATCCGTTCCTCATAAACATCATTTTTGTGAGATTTCGTTGAAGACCAATCCAAAGGCTTTATCGAAGTCGGCAAGTATACGTTGCGCTTGGCTAATGTTTCTTGTTGTAAGGACAATGTCATCAGCAAAGCGAAGACAGCGTAACTGCCGACCATCGATTTCCACTCCCATATTATCCCATTCCAATGCTCGCATGACGTTCAGGAGGGTGGCGGTAAATAATTTTATAGTATCGCCTTGCCTACCTTCTCTTTCGACGTCAATGTTAATATCGTTGTAGAATGCTGATACCTTAGTTGTGGAATTTTTGTACACCTCACGAAGAATCTTTATGTACTGAGTAGGGACTCCTTCACTATCAAGGACTTCCATGACTACTTCTACCTCAATTGAATCAAAGGACTTCTTTAAATCGACGAAAGTGGGACAGAGCGGTCTTTTGCACTCTCGCGACATTTCAACGAGTCTTTTTATTGTATGGATGTGGTCCATCGTACTAAATCCTTTTCAAAACCTTGCTTGCTCACATGGCTGCCCTTCATCCAGTGTTCTGTCAATCCCGTTCAGGATGACTCGACTGAAAAATTTGTAGACGACAGGCAGTAAACAGATTGGACGATAGTTGCCTATATCGTGTAGGTCATCCTGTCTGGACCTGGTGTTGTTGGATTTTTCACCGACGAAATGACATGTCAGACTTCGGAAGGGAGAACCGGCAGTGCAACATATCCATCCTCCTTTATTTCATGTGACGGAAGGTGGACGTGGCTATCGAAAAAGTCCGAGTAGTATTCGTGAATGATTTTCTCCATTGCCTTTATGGACGCTGTAACTGTTCCATCTGGGCGCCGGAGTGCAATTTTTGGTCTTGTAATTGGCGAAGCTTCGGTGGGCTTTGCGAATAGTTTTCCCAGACTTCGAGTATTACTGCTGCCCTTCTCTCTTTAAGATCTTCTTTTATCGCCTGTCTACATTGTTTTGCAAGTTCGGTCGTTAGTTCGCGGTTGCCTGCAGCTTGTGCGATTCCACGCTGACGTATCAACTCGAGTGTTTCTGGAGACAAACGTCTCATGGCGACTTTCGAACTCTCAGCTTTCATAGCGCTAACGTGAAGATGTTGGATGAGCCAATCGTATTCTTCATCGATGTTATCAACAACGTCATCTTCCCAACATCCGACTAATGAATTGAATAAGTCCCAGTTTGCGGTGGTTCTGGGACTTCAGTTTTAAAGTTTAGCGGCTTTTTCTCCTTTCTGTGAGAAATAGAATCTTGCACGAAAGCGACGATGGTCTAATCCCGTGTAGAATCTTGGGACAACATCGATATCGGTTAGGGAGAACCTTCTATTTACTATGATGTAGTCCATTTCGTTATGGTACTCTCCATTAGGAGACTTCCACGTCCAGCGATGAGGGTGGGGCTTCTGGAATTGCGACTTCTTCTTCGTCATAGGTTGATGTCGGCGCGCAAACGACGAAGATTGTCAAAGCCGGAATTGATCCATGTCTTTTCAATCGTAAACGTCCGATTCGGGTTGTAAGTTGTTCGAATGAATCGATGTTCATGGACAAACTCGTGTGGACGAGAACGCCGACGCCGCCGACTCCTCTATTGTCGCATGTTCCGAGGAACCGTTCCTCTCCGGTGTCATAGACGGCGTTGAGAGGCTGGCGCCTTCTCGTCTCGGCCAAGCTGCTGATGTCATACCTTATCCTTCTTTCTTGCATGAACAAGTCTTCTATCGAGGACTCAGATGCAAGTGTGGGTGCATTGTTGGTACTGATCGTCACCTTAGTTCTTCGTGGTCCAGGCAACTCCCATTGACCCTGAGATTTTAGCAGCCTCTCCGTACTCGTCCTACCCAACGCTGCCGAACTGGGTACTCCTTCGGAGTCGGGGGAATGAGGCCCGTTTTTTACTGTGTTTAGCATTTTTGATACCCACGTATAGCTTGCTGGGCTCTGAAAATGAGGACTGGGTATAATCACGGGTAGCTTGCCAGGCTCTCCTAGAGTGGACATGGAGCATACTTGTTGAAGGCGACTCCCGACCGCCTCCCATATACTTCTCTGTCACTTGATTGCAAGCTTTTGACCGAATTGACTCGCAGAATACAATACGCATAAACTGGAACACACCCACACACGCATGCATGAGTAACTCTTTGTAAAGACGGTATGTGTCAAATCGGCGCAGCAGGAACAGGGAGTCCATCCCTTGGATCCATCTGCGTCTCAGGGAAGGTCCGCTATTAACCCTCTAGGCGCCACCTGGGGTCGCACCACGTAACCTTGCGACTAACCGGCTCGAGATCCCTCATGTAAGGAAAATCTGTGGCAAGTATACTATACACCGACATTATCTATCTAGACAACTTGCGATACTCCAACCCAGTAAAGCAAAGAAACTAAAAAGATTAATGGAGGCGGAAAATTTTTAGTAGATAGGCCAGAACTGTCATAGGACGATGAACAATGCTGCCAACATGGCATCACCGTAAATTGTCTGCGAATGGTCGCAAAGCCTAGGGGCTCCTGGAACTTCTTCCTCGAAAACCTTACCCCCTGGTTATCGGACTAACACCTACAGCAGACGAATCGTGCTGCACCATATGTTGCCAACTTTTAACCGGAATCAAACACACCTTGGAGAACTCACTGAATGGTTGAAGAATGTTCGTGAAATACGACTTGTTCAAAGTTAAAAGGCGCTCACAAAAATGATGAGCTGGAGCTCTGAAAGAAGGGTGTGCTGAGAATTTAAAAGTGTTACCTATCAGCACTCCAGTTTACTTTCCATAAAATTGTATTTTCTCATATCTAAGCGCTTTCTATTCTATTGATTCCAACTAACCTTAGAACGATGTGATGAAAAAGTGAATTCGAACGTTCACCGTGAGTCGCATCAAAATCGACGGCTTTGCCATCACAGAAACATGATTCTGACAAGGCACAGGAGTCAAGCTGAAAGTCGATCTCTCTAAATTGTCATCCAACTAAGTGTGGATTATAAACTTCCTACAACACTAGGAAAATCCGCGAAGCATTTCTCTCCATTTTATAGCATAATACTGGTTCTACGGTGAAGAAGTTGTGCTCAAGCCTCCTCCAATCATCGTCCTACAGGTTAGTGTTCACGGCATTTAAAAGAAAAATACAACGAACCGAAGAAGGGACACTATTAATATCAATTCCAACCAGCCACATGCTGCGCAAATATCATCGTAACGTTTTTTTTCAGAAAGACAGTACCCGAGAAGTGTGGCAGCGCTGTAATGTGGTCCATCTTTGCCAGTTACGATGAGAAAGGGCTGTTTGTATCTACCATTTGACTTCTTCAATGAGTGTGCTCCAAAAACTTGGACCGCCTTATCAACTAAAGCACTTCTATGAAGCCAAAAAAATTAAGCAATGATTTCTAGGGGCCGTGCAACACATACGTGGAATCGGTCCCAGCGCCCATGAGCCAGCAAGCCTTTCGTGCCTCCGCAGTCGGCAAATTGCTGCCAGACTTGTCTGGCAGGATAGCAGCACTGACTTGGTACATCGGTAAGCTACTGCAAGCCATTGTAAATGCCAGATATGCACTCAGTCACCTCCGAACGATGCTTAATGAAGTCGAATGCATTGGACCTCCCTCAGGGATTGATCAACGATCTTTTATCGTTCTGTTGACTGTGAAAAGATGATTCATCTGTAATTCTTTAAACGTCGTCCTATTGCTTCTTTTGTCCACAATTCTACTTTTTTACTCCTCTAACGCTTTTCCATTATCGCTATCGGGAACTAGACACAGTAGTGTGACACCATGTCGTCGAGTGGTCCATCGTTACTCAATGTAGTGTCGCAGTGATGGACACGATAGACTACGAACGTAGAAATCTTCTGAAATCTTTGTAAGATGAACGATATCGTCATCTTTTTGAGAATTGTCAGTTGGTTATGGAACTCAAAGAAGGCGACAAAGTTGTAGAATGAAAACCTATAGATTATAGCACTTTCGATGAGATTGAAACCGAATTGAGACGAATTCTTCTTCGGTGACAGAAATACAATATTAAATGCTCTTTTAGAGGTAAAATGAATGAGTTCTGGATAAAGGAAGAACGACTTCACAGTCAGCGAAGCAGACCACTCATATGAAATGCTGTACGGAGAGAAAAGAGCAAACAGAGAATATGCTTAAGCACTTCCCAGCGACTTATTCGTAGAAACGAGTCGTTTAGGTCTTTTTGTCTTTTTATTACATACTCCAGTTTTTCTATTCTCACTATAAACATTTCTCTTTGCTATGTTATAATCATTTTCTCGATCAAACTCACAACTTGGTAAGTCAGATTAATTTTCTTTTGAAGTACAAATTTATCTATGTGCGCGTTGGTGTTAAAGAAAGATGAATCACATGCACACGGTAACAGTGTTCAAAACATGCACTTCACCATTGCTCCTTGCTGGACCGTGTATGGGATAACGTAGGTCAAAATAATCCTAGTCAGTAATTAGAAAGGTATAGTTCATCTCCGAATCTAACCGCCATCTAAATCCTTGTCCCACGCCTTGTGATTTGATACCAAGTCATTTAGGTCAGTCTACCCTCACATATCTTCCGATGGAGCAGTCACCCTCACCATTGGTAAACTGCCTTCATGGCACTAGTTCAGCACAAGTCTATTTATCGCTACAGCACCTAACCAGAGAAAAAGCACACGTCTCATTTATAATACCACTCTCGCAGCCTTTCTACTCCACTCACAAGCTGGATTGAAGGACAAATTCGTCCCAAAAATGGTCTTCTATGTCTCATCAAGTGTAGAAAGATTTTCAAGTCAAAATCCTGGAACACTGGCCTGCATTGGACATGCTAACGATTGAGCACAAAAAGCACGCGATGGAACCTTAGTGAGGCAAAATAAATGACTAGAAATAAAAAGATGTTTGATGTCAAGTCAAGCGGTTGACCTGCACTCAAGTATGAGTGATAATCAGTTCACGACCGACTTTAATTCTTAAAATAAGTCACGGTTAACGTGAACCATCACCTACCCTAATGAAAAGATCATGATCGTTCGCGTATATTCCATTAATCAGAGAGAACGGTAGAAGATACGTTGATAGATACCTAGAAAACTTTTTGCTTCAACTTTTTCATCACTTCGAATGCTTAGGCACACTACCTCTTTCCTTCCTGTTGACAAGCGATACGGTACAGTAGACTGTTTGAAGGACGTGAAATGCAAATACAGTTGTTCTGTTTCGATTCTATCCCATTTCCGTTCTGAGATGTTGGAACGGAAATCTGGAACATCCACGTCATGCATCACGTCAAACATTGTGACGCTATGGATACACTGGTGATTGCTGATGGCAATGATCGACAAAAAAATAGCTGAGAGACAAGCGAAACAAAGGACCGGCATGGTGTGGTGGTGGACGCGTTAGCCCCTAGAAAGAGTAATAGTGCGGTCGTTCACTCCGCAGACACCTGCGATACGGTGTTTGGCAAATATCTCAGCATCATCACGGTTGTATTTCGCATAATATTATGCCGTGAAAAATTGTAGTAGGCAGCAAATAAAAAGTTAGCTATAGATATATTTTACCTTTAAGCTTACTTGATTATTTTCTATGACCCGTCTGAAAGGACTCATTCTCATTGAACAGTGATTACTCTATAAGGACCTTCTGCATCAGATGGATGGACTCATACTTGCGATGACGAACAAAACTTCCATTGCACTGAGAATCTTTGACTACACAATTATCAGTGAGTTCATCGAGCCCCGGTAATTTATAATTAATGAAGGAGTACCGAAAAAATAACTTCTGGAAGAAATTGGTTTTAGGGCATCTATATATAGATATAGGAAACACGTGTGGCGCAGTGGCTGGAGACGCCCTGCAACACACACGTGAAATCGATTCCCGCTTCTAAGGCTGACCAAGCATTCCATCCCTCTGGGGTCGGAAAATTATGTATAGATAATGATCACTTTTTATTTTCTGCCTTCTATAATTTTTATTGCAGGGTATAAAGCGAAATACAACCACAATATTACTGAGATAACTTGAAAGACCGACTTTCATAAACCTCGGCATAGATAGTTGATAGATTTATTTATATGATCTTATAAACTGATCTTCTTAAGCTGACGCGAGGTTAGCACAGATCATCGTTGTCGGTGACGTTGTTGTTGATGTTGTTAGTCGATGGCTGCCGTTTCGGCGACTTCGCCTTCCTCAAGACCTGGACGTATTTTATATTAGAATATTTTTATTATTTGGTGGAAAAAAGGTTAAAGTATTAATGAAGATCAAACTTTCAAATTTTCAAATAGACGCCATATTAAACAGAAAGGCCACTTACCGTGATTTTACGTGTGGGACTGGCTCACACGTAGTTCACGTGGGGTCGCAAGCAAGACACACCCCGAGGTCAAAATATCATTTTGAAATAGGGCGCCAGGTCACGCGTGATAGTGAGGCATTCGTCCTTCTGGTTCATCTTTTTGAAATTTTTTTTGAAATTTTTTTCACCGAATAATAAAAATATTCTAATATAAAATACGTCCAGGTTTTGAGGAAGGCGAAGTCGCCGAAACGTCAGCCATCGACCAACGACATCAATAACGACGACAACGACAACGAAGACCTATATCAAGAGGCTCAAAAAGATCGTTTTATAAGATCATATAAATAAATATTGTAGAGATATTTGCAAAACTCCATCCAGCAGGTGTCTGCGGTGGTGAACGAACGCGCTATTGTCCTATTCCCCACCGCAGACACCTGCGGTCCGGAATTTTGCAAATATCTCAGCAATATTGTGGTTGTATTTCGTTTAATGCCCCGGCATAAAAATTATAAAAGACAGAAAATAAAAAGTAAACATTGTGAATTCAACTACAGCCTCAGCTTAACTGGGTTCAATGCCGATGTGGGCTCCGCAGATCAATCCCGTTGACGGTGATTGCTGATGGCACCGATTGACAAAAAACTAGCTGAGAGACAGGCGAAACGAAGGACCCACATGGTGTGGTGGTGAACGCGTTACTCCCCGGAAAAGACAATGGCGCGTTCGTTCCCCACCGCAGACACCTGCGGTCCGGAGTTTTGCAAATATCTCAGCAATGTTGTGGTCATATGTAGATACTCTAAACATCTAAAATTTAAATTCAGGCAGTAAAAAGATCACTATTATAAGATTAGTTAGTTGACTAATTAGCAGGAATTTCACTGAGTGATCTCCTATCATTGAAGTTAGCACGGTTTTCCTATCAACACGGTCATAAAATTGCCTTTCTAAGAAAATGCAAAAAAAATGACTGCAGTACTATCGTATGTAGTACTGCTTTCACAAGACTAAGTTGTGATCAACCGATAGCAATGCTGTGAGTGTCCTCTCACACGAACTTGTTCGTTACTTCCACGTTTTATTCTATAATCAGAAAAATATTCGTTCAGATGGCCAGGAATATGATAGGTAAATGGATGATTAACAGAACTAAAACATATATTTGGAAAAACCTCAAAGTGAAAACATCACACTGCACTGACATAGAAACAACCTAGCTGGATGGATTTGTATGGATAGTAGTCGGTCAATAAGATTCGACGTCCACCATTCCTCTCGAAGGTCCTCTCATTGTTACCTCCTTCTGAAACATTGCTGATTTTTGATTTAGGTAATACAAAAAGTACATAAATGACATAGTCTACTAAAACTATCTCAAGTCACTTTATGATACCTTCTTATATGATCGACATTACATATTTTGTTGATCCTAGCACTTCCATTCGGTTCATTGCCTCACATCCATCATCCACGAAGGACTTTAGATTTGCATGTGAGTTCGACTGCTATTCGAATTTTATCTTTCTTAAGAAGTAGCTCTATTAGAAAGTTGTCGAGTCCTGAGTACAGACAATCGCTTTTTTGATCGGCAGGAGTTCCCCTCATTCAACACTGATACCAATTTCCCGACTGAGGATAGATTGTACGCTCGATTGGCGCAGCTCGTAACCGAACCAGCTGCCATGCTTATATTTCATGGAATCTCTAACTTCTGCACTTCCAGAGTCCAAGTCCTCATAAGCCTTCATTTCATATTAAAGAAAACATTAACATCCATATCTTTAGTTTTCCAAATTCCAACAAATATTTCTAAACAACTCTAAACAACAAAACTACTACGAATAAAAATGTAAAGAAATACAAAACGATTACGCAAAAGATCTACCTTTTCTCTTCCTCTCTGTATTTTGTGGTTTAAACGGTAGTCGAAGGGTACTGATCCTATTCGGTAGATTCTGTGATATGGAAAGGATAGATCACTTGGCATAACAAAGGACTAGGCAGATCTTAAGAATTTGATAGTATGGAAGCAGTACTATATTTCTAAGTGAAAATCCTGAATGTTGTATCTTTTTACTATTCTATGATTAACACGAGTTAGACAACCTGTTCAAAAGTCGAGAATGATTGGAAAAATGGAAACCTGGTTTGTGTACGTGGGAAGAAATAGACAGAAAACGAATATAGCTAAAGTGAAGAGAGGGAAAGACACTCAGACAGCATACGGTACTAACCTGAACAATTACTTGGTTCGCAAGAGAGCCAACTAAGCTTTGCAGTTCTCGAGAAGGCAGTTTGTTAAACACTATCTCTCGAATCCTGTCTCTCTCATCAACAGATATCTTAAGACAGTACAGAAATCATTTACTTTACAATAGCTACCGATAAGACAGGAAACAAACTACAGAAGAAGATCCATGGTGAGACCGTTGCTGAGGCAGATTGAATTCGTCTTTCCTACAAATGGAAGAAATTTTCACTTCATTTTCAAGCACATCCCCACAATGCGAATCACTCAGGCTTACAGTAGTACCATAATCTTTTCCCGGATTGCTGAGTCACATCTAGGACGGTCTTCTTGGCCTAAATTAGTACATCCTAAGTTTCTGAACGTTTTCATAATCCAAAAACGGAAAGATCAACGCAAATAAGACCCTAACCATTATCCTTATTAACGTCTCAGTACCCTTAATGCTTCCACATCGGAAAAACTACTGTCTCACAAATAATTCCTGACAAGCAAAAACCTTCTGCAGCAATCATAGATCGTATCTCGGAATCATAAATTACAGGATATCAAACTTTTACTGTCAAGAAAAACACAGATCTAAGTTGAAATGACTCCAATTTCGCATTCTCGTACAAACATGTGTCAACATTCATAGCAAATCCCTTTAACGACTACTAAGATGCTTCCCTGAATTATTGGAAGACATACCTGAGCTTAGATGGCAAATCAATGACTCCAATTTTTCTTTGACACAATGGAACTCATCTGACGACATTAACCCCCGAATGATGTGCACCACCGACCAATAAAATAGACTTCCCCAGATTAAATTCCTTATCAGTACATCAATCGACATGTACGAAAACGACAAGAAACTTGTATGAATCTTTATCACACAATTCTGAATCATTCGCTTGAATCTGAATAGTGGAGCACCAGTAACTATAGTGCACTGGGAATGAAAGTTTTCCTAACATTAGTGAGACTACAGAGTCTCATATAGGTTTCAATAAAGTCCAATCAATCTTTAAAACTGCCTCTGAATAAACCACAAACATAACTTCATACAAGGAGACCCGGGAACTTAATGATGATTGTGAAAAGTACAGGAAATGAATTTAAAAGCTAAAAACATATGCACATATGCGTAGCGATGAAAAGTAGACAAATCAGCTAAGCTCAAAACCAGTTTCTGAATGGATTGCGTAACGAAGCTTCGACAACAGCACCGACTTCTTATTGTAGTTCGGCAATTTCAGTAAGTTGAAACACGTCGATGCTGAAGTTGAAAAAGAATTACAACAATAACCGTTAGAGACAAAAGTGTAATGACAAAGTAAAGGTGCCATGTTAAGAAATTGACAACGCCACCAGCACCAATGATTTCGGAAAGAATTCGCGAACCGCTTTTACACTGTTGGGTTAACTAAGGAGTCAATTACGCTCAGGGTATGACGCTAAAGTGGTAGTGGTTCAGTTTCATAAAGACTCCTATCAACTTTCACATCAGCGGAAAGAAGCTACGGAGGAAAAAAAACCTTTATATTAATCTTCACCTGTTGGAAGGCGTGAAGACGATTGACTTTTTTTGAGAGCGAGGAAGCCCCGTACGACACTTCCCAGTGTGTCGCCTTGATCCTTAAATTTTATGAACTTATTGAAGGTAGCCAACAAAACATTGCACATTCAAGAAGTAGTGGTCTCTATTTGGTACCTGATCATCTGAAACTTCCACACAACGTATTGAGAAAGGAGGTTCCAAATACGAAAATCCCAAGAGAGGTGGCCGAGAACAGCTGGTGACGAACTAAACGCACCAAAGGTAAGAATTCAGAGTACTTGCGAAAAAAGTCAACAGAAATTTTGAAAAGGTACTTGAGCTTGCCTTTAAAAATAGTCTTCTTTCTTCAGGAGTGAAATCCTTTTCAACAATCTCCCATAACCACTTGATTAATCGATGGCTTCCGTGGAATCCACCGTAGTACTGCACATGTTTCTTTAGATCAGCAAGATCAATGTCGCTGAATTTTGAAGTAACAACAGACTTTCATTAGAAAGAAAACGGCGACAGCCGCAGCAAGGTTGGACTTCACATCGTCCAAACCTAACCTTTAGAGGATAGAATCATAGGAAAACACACAATCCCATTTCACAACAGCACATTTACAGTGTAGCACAAAGCTACTACATTCGAAGAATTATACCTGGTTAATTGTGAGACTACACGGTGGTCTGCGAGTTAAACACACACCAAAGCCGACCTAGGTTTCTGGTCCGATCTGAGATGGGTATACTTACTTGGCACTTGATACTAGGATGACCCGTCTTCACTGGTTGTGCGGTCGCCAGCACAACTTTCACTTTTAGGGAGCTTTCCTGGTTGTCCGTTGGGGTGCCCTGGAGTCTCGAGGTCAGCCTAGCCAAAGTTTGCCCCAGGTCTTCACCACCACAGACAACTGCCGCCCTTGCGAATCAGAGAGAGATTTGCCACCAAGCGACTAGTTTGATACCAGGACGGTGGTGGATCCTGGCATTGGTTTACTCTTATCTGGACTTGACGCCTGACACTTGAACGGCCCGTCCTCACCGGTTGTACGGACCCCGGCATAATCATCATTTATCGGAGATTCGCTGGCTAAGCCATTGTGGTTCCCTGGAATCCTGAGGTCAGCCTAGTTAAAGTCCGCCCTTGATCTTCACCACTACGGGCAGTCGCAGCCCTTGTGGATTAAAGGAAGATTTGCCACCATGCAACTTTGATACCAGGACGGTAGTGGATCCTGGTATTGGTTTACTCTTAGCTAGGCTTCCTGATGGAAACGCCGGGGCCCTTCTCAGCTTGGGAGACCCTGCCGTGGAGGAAAATCCCCTCGTTGTATATCGCAGTCCGATACCCAGGAACACCTCCTAGCCACGATGAGGAGGTGAACCATTGGGAAGAAGGTGGAAATTCAGGAAAAAACACTTTACGACCACACTGCGCTCAAATCTCACTCAATTTATCCAATTTGACTTGTTTTCTTTACCAAAATGCTGCCTAGTTCAAGTAATTTTGTGTATGAAATGCATGTTTAATTCTATCTTCCCAACGGTTTAGCGCCTTATGGTGGCTGGGAGGTGTTCGTAGGTGTCGGGCTGCGATGTACAGCGGGGTGATTCGTCACCCCGACAGGGTCTCCCAAGCTAAGAAGGAGTCCGGCGTTTCCATCAGGAAGCCCAGCTAAGAATGAACCAATACTAGGATCCACCACCGTCCTGGTTATCAAACTAGTCGCATGGTGGCAAATCTCCTTCTGATCCACAAGGGCTGCGGCTGGCTGTGGTGGTGAAGACCTAGGGCAGAATTTGGCCAAGTTGACCTCAGGAATCCATGGAGCCACAATGGCTTAAAAAGTAAATCCCCGAAAAATGGTGATTATGCTGGGGTCCTCACAGCTGGTGAGTACGGGCCGTTCAAGTATCAAGTATCAAGTATGCTTAATTCTACATGGCAGTCAGATGAGAAGGCTTTTAATTTCTTTCCGTTCACACTACGAGTCCTCTGTGATTCATATAGCTCACGTTGCTCCCTCTTCCCTACCTAAAAGACTACGCTTTTTTGTTCCCTGTGTATAATTCGGTTTCTTTATGTATCACTAGCTAATTTTTATGAACCTTTATATTTTACCTACCACCTTGGGAGCATATTGTTAGCACTTGAGCATTTTTGGATGTTTTCCCTTCTATATCTATTTATTCCAGCCGGCGACTATGGTCTATCAATTACTGAAGAATAGTTAAGCGCTCGTCAAAAATGAATACGCTATACACTTGAATCTTGCCCGACGTTAAAATAACTAGTCACAGCTCTATGCTGGAGATGTCGTCAACCATCGGGAGCACGTCCTCATTGATGCATACACAGATGGTTCGTAATCAACTGCTTGTTGGAGGACGATTTAGCAGGCCTAGTTCCATCGATTCATTTATTGCATCATCCATGGTCCCCTTATTTATCGCGCAACGCGAGAAGGAACCAGTAAACTCCGTTCGTCACCACAGTAAACCTACTTGATAGACCACTTTCCTCGAGTGAAATGAAGAGTAACAATTTCTCATAATGCCTTTCTTAATTGCTTTTGGACAGAACGTAGCCATGGGAGCTTGGTGGGCTCCGTGGTGTCCGAAAAAGAAATACCCAAATTCCTCTAAGATTGGCAAACAATTTCTGGATGGCTGAACTCCTACTGTAAATCGCAGTTCGAATCAGTAACCATGATAAGGCGGTAAGCAATTGACAACATGCGTCTGCAACAAACAAATATTTAGAGATAACGAATTAAACTTACCTAGTGTAACCGCTGATAATGAACTGGAGTTCATATGGTGCGAAAAGGAATAGCCAAGCAGGATTCAAGACAGATTGTGCACCTGCCACAAAAGCTCGGCATTGCTGTTTCGTTTGTGAAAACACGCGATGATGTGCCATTCGATGAACGTAATCAATCCTATAGTGGTACGAACAGCTTCGGGAAAATTATGAAGTAACTACGACCAACAAACACTGTTATATAGAAGACTAAGGGTATAACTTATTATATATCTCACTTATTCTCGTTCGTGACTTGAATAGTACGACCTCCAGGAATCAAATCCACAGTGTTGATCTAAAAATTGAAAAAAAAATGGAGATAAAACACATGCAAATCACTACAATCATCACCTTTCCCATGAAATCCTCGTCGATAGAGAATGTAAGTGCAAGGTCGCTCACATCACCGTCGTATTTCTTAACAAATGTGAGATTACGATACAACTCAGGATCTAGTTGAGAAAGTTCGTCAAAAGCACAAAGGCGACGTCCTCCAAGCATCTGAAATCTCTTAAGAGTAAACTTTGCCTTGATTCTTAACCCTTTTATTTACTGCCTTTTTCTTTTTAATGGCATGATATGTTTGCAAATATCTCAGCATTATATACGAGTTATATTTCGCAACATACCCTGCCATTAAAAAAAAGGCAGTAAATAAAAGGGTTAAGATTGTGATTATAACTAAGCCTCAGCTTAACTGGGTTCAATGCCAATTTGGGCTCTCCAGATCAATCCCGTTGACGGGTGATTGCTGATGGCAAAAGATCAATAGAACTAGCTGGGAGACAGGCGAAACGAAAGACCCACGTGGTGTGGTGGTGAACGCGCTACTCCCCGGAAAGGACAATAGCGTGTTCGTTCCCCACCGCATACACCTGCGCTCCAGAGTTTTGCAAATATCTCAACATTATATACGAGTTATATTTGCCTTGATTCATTAGAAATTCAAAATTTTGCAACTTCAATTTTGAGACGATTGCGGATAACATAGTGATAAAGAGACAGCCCAATACGCACAATGTTCGACCTCGCATTAGACCAACGAACCCTCTGGGGTGAGCAAATACTTAGCAGACTTATCCTAGCTCAGTTCATTACTCCCAGCCCACGTGGGTACGCTCTAGCCCAACTATGCCAGAATTCCATGAAACATTGACTCGCAAACATTCAATGACGTTCATAAGCCCACTTACCTGGATAGTTGGATGGTCCGTCTTCACGGGTTGTGCGGGCTCCAGCATAATTTCTTTTTTTCGGAATTTGCTGGCTTAGCCATTGTGGTCAGGTCTGTCAAACCAAAGTCTGTCGAAGGTCGCCATCACCACAGGCAGTCGCCGCCCATGTGGACCATAGAGATTTGCCACTATACGACTAATTTGATACCAGGATGGTGGTGGATCCAGGTATTGGTTCACTTTTAGCCGGGCATCCTGATGGAAACGCCGGACTCCTCGGCTTGAGAGACCCTGCCAGGGTTATGAATGAAGTTATGGGGCTGTGAAATTACTAACAAGACATGATAAGAAATGTCGTAAAGTGTAGCCCAAAGCTACACATCCATTATAAAGAATGAAGGATAAAGCTCTCGGCGTTGATCAATCACTGAGGGATGAGCCATGCATTCGAATTCATTAAGCATCGTTTGGAGGTGGCTGAATGCATATCTGGCCTTTACAATGACTCTCGGTGGCCCACCGATGTGTCGAGCCAATGCTGGTACACTCTTAGACAAGTCTGGTACAAATTTGCCGACCTCAGAGGGATGGATGGATTGGAGCCTGGAGGACGTTGATCGATCCCATGTGTATTGCAGGCAGGACGCCTCTGACCACCGCGCTACACGCGCCCTACATCCATTATATATGGCAAATTCATAGAAAAATTTGATAAGAATCGTACCGCTGCTAGCAATACTGGCGCTAGCTGTACATCCACAACGATTCCCTCATAAACCGCCTTGGCAAGGATTCTGCCAACGAACTGGAATAGTGCCAGGTGATCCTCATGCACGCTGGAAGTGGCTGATGGATATAGCACTCCACCAGCCGTGCTCTGAATAAAAGAGCAAATCAGAGTAGTTTCCCATATAAGAAGATGAACTTACGTGAAATAAATTCAGAGCTGGATCAAAGACTTTTTTAATCGTAAGTTCAAGAAATTCCTTAAATACTCCATCTTGATCAATGCCAGCTTCGTCAAGGCCCTGCAAAACCCATGTAATATGATGCAATAAAAACTTTAAAAACCAATCCGATACAGAATCTTGTTGGATGTTAACCTGCTGATTCACAAATTTGACTCTTATAGTAGATTTAAGAGCTCTTGTAGACAACATCGACAGTTGCCGATAACCATCCTCTACTAATCGATTTCGTCCCACCGTAATAAGAGTAGCGGAAGACTCAACACTGCTCTAGAACAATTTTTTAAATTCAACATTCCACAAAAGTAGCACATTGACCATCTAAGGACACCTTATCAGCGCTGACAAATTTCCTGAATAGAAGCATCCTCTCTTTTAGTGAGACCAAGTGACTCATACGGCGCATTAATAGCACTCCTCTCGTCGTTTTCTTCTCGAACTCTCCCATTAGTACCGAACTTTTGACATCTCTAGAAATCCTCTGTTTTCCACAAAGATCGAGAATAAGCTATTGTAATTTCTTGATCATATGAGGAACGGCTTAGAAGCTCTGAGCTAATCATAGCAGTAACCATTTGACAATATGGTCAATAGGTGTTCAAAATAGCCAATCTACACATACATTATTTGTGATGTCATTAACCATCAAATAAGTCGACCGGATTCCACTAGACCTCATTGTCATCACACACCTGATAAAGAGATTACGAAGAGCATTACAACTTTCTAAGAATATCTTTCTTCTATCCTTCCAACGGTTTACCGCTTCATCGTTGCTGTGAGGTCTTCCTGGCTGTCGGACTGCGATGTACAGCGAGGGGATTCCATCCCCCCAGTAGGATCTCCTAAGCTGAGAAGGAGACCGGCGTTTCCACCGGTAAGCCAGCTAAGAGTAAACCATTTCCAGGATCCACCACCGTTCTGGTATCAAAGGCGCATGGTAGTAAATCTCTCTCTGATCCATAAGGATGGTGACTGCCTGTGGTGGTGCCGACTTGGGGCAGACTTTGGCCTGGGTGAGGTCGGGACTCCAGTGAACCACAATGGCTAAACCAACAAAACTCTGAAACAATGGAAATTATGCTGGAAACCGCACAACCAGTGAAGATGAGCCATCCATCTATCCAAGTATCATTCTTCAATAGAAAGTCAATCTTGGGAACTATCTTTCTCGAAGTGTTTATCGCCACTGCAAAACTTAGAAGCTCACCAGACTCTACTTTCCCGCAGGTTCATATCCATAGCTGGGCTTGCAAATAACAATGTCTGACTTATTTTCCGCTTGGAAGACTACTACGAGAGAAACTCTAGATGGACACCGCACCTGCACACGAAGGCACAATCCGAGCAACGAAGTGTCCGTAAAACAATTGGAAGTAATACACTTTAACCTATGACAAATTCCCAATATTATTCAATGTACAGATTATGGTGGCAATTTAACAAATAAGATGGAAGCGTCAAAGAAACGTCACAGTGTATACAAAAACAGAGATGAAAAATTGAGCTACTTACGGAGCCAACCAAAACTTCGAATCATTGACGAAGGTTCTGCGGCTATCTCGGACATGAAGAACCATGCAAAGCTGGTGAATACTTGCAAACAATCCATGGTCAGAAGATCGATCATCTACAAAGTGAGCACATGACAAACACAATAGAAATCACAAAACTGAATAAGTTAAAATGGCTGAAAGAAAGGTGAAACGAAGGATACGCAACAGAACACGTTAGCGCCAGCGGGTTCCATCCCCACCACAATCAGCTGCGGTCCGGAGTTTCGCAAATGCCTCAGCAACGTTGTGGTTGTATTTCACACCACACCCTGCCATCCACTGATCTCCCTCATATGAGGGGATCTAGAGCCAGTTGGTCGCCAGGCTACGTGGCACGTCCCCAGGTGGCGGATAGGAGCTTAATCGTGGGCCAAAAGCGACCTTGCTTCCCTGAGGCGCAGGTGGATCCAGAGGATGGACTCCCTGTTTCAGCTGCGCTGATTTGGCATATCACTTTTCACTATACGAAAACGTATTTATGCATGCGTGTGTGGGTGCGTTCTAGTTATCGCGGGTTGTATTCTGCGAATCAAGTCCGCCAAAAACCTGTAATCGAGTGACAGGGAAGTATATAGGAGGCGGTTAGGAGTCGCCTCCAACAAATAAGCTCCATGTCCACTCTGGGAGACTAGCAAGCTATCCATGAGTATGTCCTGCGCCCACGTTCAGAACCCAGCAAGCTTTACGTGGGTATAAAAATGCTAAGCACAGTAAAAAAAAAGCCTCATTCTCCGAGCCCGAAAGATCCCTCAGTTTCGTAGCGTTGGGTAGGACGAGTACGGGGAGGCTACTAAAATCTATAGGCCATTTCAGCTGCTTAAATCGCAAAGACGTAATGCGTAGTGGCGGTAACCGATGGACAAGAGCCGTTAGTGACTGGATTCCTCGGGATATCAAACGTACCGCAGGAAGACTACCGACCCGATGGTCAGAGTTCTTCACGAAGAGCCTAAAAGAAAGATATGATGCTCGACGAGTACCTAGAGCGAGCAGAACCCACTGGGCTACTCTTGCACGCGACAGGGAAAAATGGTAGATTTACTGGCACCTGCTCGAATCACTCGACGATCGACGGGACTACAAGTTATACAGGTGATGCCCTGCCGTGAAAAAAGAATAGGCAACAAATAAAAAGTGACTGCAATAGAAAGTGACATGGTAACTATTTTTAAAAAGTTCACAAAACTGATTAGGTGTAAAGACAGAATGAAGGCGTACAAGTCAATCCGTGGTTTACGCCGAAAACTCAATACACGCAAAGTACCCAGCCAAAATCACTCTCAAAACTACAAAACAATAACGCTTAACTAACCAACGCAGCCGGTCCATACAGCACGAAAACAGAAATAGTTACAGAATCTGGCAATATGCACTAGCTCTTCAAGTGTAAATGGAAGCGCACGTTCGTACAACTCTTCCTCATCCAGGATTCTGTAAACGACTGTAACGTAGGTGAGCCTTCAAAAAAGGTTAAAACTAAGTACTTAAAACTCACGATATAACGATCGCAGCAGCGTCAGCAAACAACATAAGTGGTGCTGCGTGTAGGCTCTGAGGGCAGGACATTAATACCAGTGCTGCATTCAACGGTGAAGGTGTGGACGACGAAGACGACACATACCGTGCTTGGTTACCCCATCGTACCAGATAAGACCATAGTTGACGAAGAATCCGATCCTCGCGGCATATCCCTTAAATTTTTTAAACCAGTGAACAGAAAGCCTAAAAAGCTCCGATTGAAGCATGTAGTTTAATGAATTTTGAATCGGTAGTTAAATGACAAACGGCTTTTACTCTCTCGAAAATGTGAAAAGCTCACTAATGCATAAGAATATTTATGATAAAGAAATAAAAAGGAAAAGCTCTCGGTTTTGATCAATTTCCGAGGGATTTGTCATGCATTCGAGTACATTAAGCATCGTTGGAGGTGACTGGATGCATATCTGGCCTTTACAATGACTCGCGGTGGCCGACCGATGTACCGAGCCACTGCTGTTATCCTCCCAGGCAAGTCTAGTACCGATTTGTCGGACTCCAGAGGGAGAAGAGGCTTGATGAGCCATGGTCGTGGGGGTCGATCCATGTGTATTGCAGAGCGCCTCCGACCACCGCGCTATACGCCTCCCCTATTGCGGTACTACAAAAATAAGTCCAGGCGAAGTAAAAAAAAAACCATTCACCCGCTATAATTTCGTTCTTCATGTTGGCCATTGTTGATAAAGCTGTCATATATAGCTGACAAACAATAGCGGCAAGCGTTGGAGGGATATCCTTCTCGAGTTCTCTAGAATGTAAAGGCTCAGAGGATGATCCACCACCCAGCTTCTTCCAGAGCTCTGAATTGTAAGCGGTAAGATTGCAAAACACTACATATTTCGCTGATTCTGGTACTCAGATTTAAACACAAAGCTGAAACGCGAAGAAAAATTGTAATAACTTAAGGAACAGATTCTGTTAAAAATACTTCCAAAGAATGGGGTAGAAGTAGGAAAGCGGACGAAATACAAATTGTTCGACTACAGCGATTTAGGTGTATTCTTCAGCCAAATGGATATAGTAGATAAAAAAAATGAAAAAAAAATGAAGAAACAACTATTGAAGGTAGTCCCCAAATCCTTGACCATCATCTGGCCGTTTGATTTGTTTTGACCAACACCTTCGAGAGCTTTGTCAAAAAGTCTGCACACTATGCGGTAACTCCAAAGCATCTGAAGCTGTCGCAAAACATTATGCAACGACCTTTCGGTCCTGAAAAGTAAGGACAAGAATAGAAGTTCTACAATTTCAAGTGAATACCAACTTACTTAGGGTCGATGGGTAGCTTGTAGTGACCGAAAATTGGGTGCCAATGATTGTGACTGGATTGCTCTCCTGGACGAACTGCGAATTCTAAATATGTAGATAGCAATTTCAAGAAATTTTATCCTTACAAGTATTTGTTAAGTATTAACACATTCACTGTCATATGCAACGATATAACTTCCTAATGCATACGTGAGCGATCAGAATCGACTTTTCTGGTGACCTCACTGCATTTCATCAGTTGTTCGTTTTGCTACACAATTTTCCGCTCAACTTTTGTCCCCATCGTGAGCTCATCGAGCACAAACCTTGTGCCGAGCATTGTTCAATAAATTCTTCACTTAACAGCATAGATAAGACCGAGTTTGGTCCTCCTATATGACCCTCGTAGGTTTGGACAGTATACGCCGAGTATTAAGAAAGTAACAGAAATGAAAAAAGCAAAAGAAATCGAACGGTAGCAACAAAAAAGAACGTAAAACGGGACGCGATCATTTTGAAGTCCATTACGGACCGCATGCGCTGAGTTGAATGCATGCCGCGCACGAAAAACGGTGGAAGTGGTCCGATGCCACAGCCATCAAAAGGTGTGTTGAAATGTAGCGTACCTGTACACTGTGCCATGACTAGTCCTATAACCCAGGTCCAGTCAACAATTCGTTTTTTTACTGTCTGCAAGACAAAGGATAGGGACGCAGAGGAAGATTACTCAAATGAGAGTTGACCTAACCTCCTCGTCTAGGTAGCCCAAATGAATGATGTTGCCGAGGAGATTAATGCTCTTCTGCGGTTCTATACATTCTATCAATTCAGGTGAAGAACGCAAACATGTGAGACACATATCAAATAGTCCAGAACTGAGAAAGTTGTCCAGATTCTAAAGCAGTAATTTGAGTAGCGCGAAACTTTGAACTCAGGAAACCAAATGGTTGGAATAAAGTAGGAACAAACCTACCGCTTTATTCAAATGGACGATGATGGCGGGGCAGGTGAGTACGTGGCTAGTAAAAAGTGGCAATAAAGCCTCATCGTTTTTGACGGATTTGAATAATAGAGAAAATAGAGCGTTTAGTGCCTGTCCACTTATTAGAGGCTTGTGCTCATTTGAGGCAAGAAACAAAGAATTCTGAAAAACAAGAGAACTAAGGCTAAAAGTTTTAAGCAATCATAGTGTATTAGGATTAAGTAGAATGCAAACCGCAAGACGTGAGAAATTCGCTTGCTCTCCTAACGAGCGACAGATCTTGTTGCATAGATCATTGAGCACTTTCTGGACCTGAAATCAGACGAGCTAAAATTAAAGACATCTTATCTCAAGAAAAATTAATTGACATCGGTAGAAAAACAACGTGGAACAGACCACAATATGTCAAAATCCACTCAACTGAGGAGCATTCCGAACAAGAAACCAGCCATTGCTAGAACTCAAAACAATCAGAAAATGGATAAAGGCCTGCCAAGTCTTCACCTCCGTGACACGACTACCCTAGAAATCAGAACGTTCGTCAAGGCACAAGTGAAAAAACTAGTATAATACAACTTAAGACGATTTTGGATGCTCTAGACGCACGAAAAATTGTATGCACCCCGAAACAAAATCGCAATAAGGACTCCAGACTTCAGACTAACCGAAATGTACATGAGAGATTGAGGAATTGCTGAGATAATTTCCGAGGTAATCCGGCTTGCAGTAGCTATAGTTGACTTGTTCAAGAACATAGTTGCCCAGTTTGTTTCCTTTACTGACGAATCCAGTGATAATATTATATGCCGACATAGCAGCGCTAATACCTGAACAGTCTCTATACGATATGTAACTCTTTACTTACTGTTTATTACTTTTCCATGACAACGTATCATGTGGAATACAACCACAATAACGCTAAGATATTTACAAAACCCAAACTGCAGGCGAGATTCGAAACCACGATTACCCTTCCCACAGCCCTCAACGTATTACCCACTGCACTACGGGGCGCCTTGACTTGCCTTTCTGGCAACCAGTTTTTTACCCTAGTGGTACTCTTACCCTTTTTTACCTGTTTTTTCACCCTAAAGACGTTAGTTCAAATCTGGGCTCGGGTACGAGTTTTGCAAATATCTCAGCATCATTGTGGTTGAATCTCTACATACTCAACGCATAGATTTCACAGGAAATAATTTATACAAGGCTCTATGCTGCTGTTCGATAAATGCCAATATTTTTTCTTTCTGACAAATAGAGTAGTGGAGGAATTGGAAACTTGCGACTCACACGAGCGGCGTTGCCCAACTATTCCCAGGGTATAAATTGATTTTTCTAAAATTTACTTCCGATTTTTGACCTCTTTGAAACTAGAACAAAAAACCGACTTCCTATAAACCTCGGAGTAAATGACCGATATATTTATTTACATGCTCTTATGAACTAGCCATTTTGAGCTGATGCGGGGTTGGTATAGGTTGTTCTATTCGGAATTTAAATTTTTAAAACATTGAAGGATGAACGGGAAACGTAAAAAACAACGATACATTGGAGGACATTAGAATTTCACCGTTACAGAGTAAAATTACTTGTATCTTACAAGAAAAACTTGTTCTCGTAGAACCTAACAGCTCTTACTAAAAGATGCGGCGTTCGGTGTTCAAAGATCCTTAGTAGTGTGGTATGCACTGGACTCCCTTAACTATCGCCCACGTGATAGAATACATCCTTGGTTTCCACAAGACTGGTACTCACCTGCCAACCCCGGATGTATGACACTCCTGGTTAGTCTAAGGCGAGTGTGTATGGCGCAGTGATCGGAGGCGCCATGCAATACACATGGCATCGATACCGTCGCAGTAGGCTCACCAAGCCTTCCACCTCTCCGGGGTTGGCAAATTGCTACCAGACTTCTCTAAGATGACAGCAACACTGGCTCGATACCTCGGTAGGTCACCAAGAGTCATTGTAAAGACCAGATATGCATTCATTCACCTCCAAACGATGCGCTTGATGAAGTCGAATGCACGGCGCATCCCTCAGGTAATGATCAACAACGAGAGCTTTATCCTTCATTATCTCTTTTTTTGAATCAAAAGAGGCAATTATTTCTGGCAAGTGCTTGCTGGAATCAATGCATCTCACCCGTTGTGTGTTAATGAAGGTGTAGTAAATGCCAAATATTAAACATAAAGAAAAGCATACCATACACCCACCTCATTATCACCAGGTAGCCGCATCACTTTCAGGAGAAGACGACCCCATTTTAGAATCTCATCGTTCGAGAGCAAAACTTTTTCTGATTTCTCGAGGTCAACGAAAGTAGACAGCTTTTCCGATATCGCTGATCTAGAAAACTTTGCTGTTTCCAAACATTCATTGACTTTAACAGACATCAGAACGTACCGCACAGTAGTGACGAATTTTTGTCTGGCTAGGTAACCCCTAGCTAGTGCTTGCAATTTGATTGTAACATCAGCTTGAAGCCGAGTCACTTCACGTTCCTTTCTTTGCACTGCAGCATCGGCAAGAAATTGACTACGTTCGTCCATGTCCGACCATAATCCTTCCTTAACTACAATACTGTATCTCGATCGATGGAATTAATGAGGTATTTGGTATATCCTCAGATTCTTAAGGTCATAAAGTCCGTTACTTAAGGTCCACCAAACTAATGAAAACATATGAATGAAATTCCGATCCAAATCCTGCATCCTTTTGAAGTTCCTTCATTAAAACTATGATCTCCTAACGGAACAAAACAAAGATGAAGCTCTCGGCGTTGATCACTCCCGGAGGGTGCGCATGCATTCAACTCCATTAAACATCGTTGAAGATGATTGAATGCATATCTGGCCTTTACGACGATTTGCAGTGGGCTACCGATGTATCGACCCAGTGCTACTATCTTCCTAGACAAGTCTGGTACCAGTTTGCCGACCCCGGGATGGAAGACTTGGTGAGCCTGGGGCGCAGAATCGACCCCACGTGTATCGCAGGGCACCTTCGAACACTGCTCCATAAGGGCCCTTCAAATATACTAAAAGCGGCAAATCTTGATCTCAACAAGTTCAGTCTATCATCATCGATCAGCAAAGGCTACAAATACTTTGGCTGGCAGCTGAACCTTCTCGTGAACCATTTAAAAACTCAGTGTACGATTCATTGACAAAACTAATTGCAGCTTTATTCCAATAAGGGTTGAGATCGATCCTACGGAGTAATTAAAATGAGTACAACATTGTACTTAGTTGTAAGATGACTAGAAACCAAGAGATAACAAAAAGAGTAGTTAACAAACAACAGATTCTATGGCAGTAAAGTAAAACTAGCAAAGTAACAACATTACATCGAAGAAGAAACTTAAAGTAGGAAACGAAAGACTATGGCTCTCCGTATTAATGTCCCACTATGCTATACAACAGCGGTGGCTTAAGTGGTAGATTCAAGCAACGGTCAGCAATCCTTAAGAATGAAGCATCAATACACTAAACGTTAGAGTAGTACGGAACTACAAACGCTGTATATAAGGCAACGGTGACCTTCTTCAGACTTCAGTATGTTGCTTAGAGCCCTTGTGAACAAGAGGCTGCTTTCCAGTTTCTAACGGTGGTTGTTGTGTGGTGGAAGGCTTCGACACAGTGCTCGCTTTCGGTCGTAGTGAGCTCATCACGATTGCTTGAGAACGTTCATCAGCTGAAAGACTTTCAAAACAATTCACTGGTTCCCCTGATGAGTGAACATGAGGTTGATAATTTACTCCTTATTTATAAACAAGCTGTCTTAGAGGATTTCGCCTTCGCCAGGGCCTCGTAAGGTCTAGTTGACTGGAATCTACGCAGGCAAACACTTCCTCAACCTTTACCAGAGTAGCAAGTCGGCCGTGGGAATTACTTTCAAAACACTTTGGTTATTGAATCAAATGACTCTATGCTACTTGAAACTGATTAGATAGGAAAGACCATTCGTTCTAGAAAAGATAAATTGAGATAACTGAAGAGAGAACTGAGAAATTAAAACAACCATTTCCGCTCAAAACAACCGAGTGCAAAACGCTGAGGACACCTAATTCACGTCCATAGCAAGCATTCAGAGATGGCTTTCTCACGGCTGGAACTGTTATAGTACTGAAGGCAACCAGTAGAAAATACCTATTTTAGTACACAAATTAGCAAAAACCTCCCAACAGTTTACCGCCTCATCGCGGCTAGATGTTCCTGAGTGTCGAGCTGCGATGTACAGCGGGGAGATTCATACCTCCAGCAAGGTCTCCTAGGCTAAGAAAGCGTCCGGCGCTTCATCAGAAAATCTAGCTATGACTAAACGAATACCAAGATCAACCACCGTTCTGGCATCAAACTAGTCGAATGGCGACAAATCTCCCTTTGATCTACAAAGGCGGCGACTGCTGTGGTAGTGAGGATCTGTGGCAGAATTTGGCTAAGCTCACCAGGAACTCCGGGCAACTACAATGGGTAAACCAGCAAAACTCCGAAGAAATGGAAATTGCTGGGACCGGTACAAACAGTGAGGACGAGCCAACCAAGTATCGAAGTAATTAGCAAAAGAACCTTAAAAAGAACTTAGCAGAAAGGCTAACCAACGGCCTTCGCTCTTTTGTTCCGCATTTTCCGCTTTGCTGCAATCAAATCAATCTGACGTTTCGTTCGGGGAATTCTGATTCGCATGAAACAACAGACCAAAACAACTGTAAAAATAAACATCTAAAAAGTAGCAATTCCTTTAAATCTGCTATAGAAGAAAGCTAGGTCTTACTCATTATAAGAAGTACACCAAGAACAAGTGCGATCAGCATCCATAGTCTCAATCCTGGAGCTACATGTTGATCCAAAGCGGATAGTTGGTGTTCTGAGGCGATTGCCATCGATTCCTAAAATGAAACACAGAACATAACTGAGGTTAACATGTCTTAAACGAAATGAAACATGTCTCGAAAGTACAAAAGGAGTAAAAATTACACACAGATTGAGCTGTTCGGCAATTTCAAGCTGTAATACTGGCGATACCTCCAGAACTTTCTAGAACAGAAACCGGGCAAATCAAACGAAACTGGAAGGAGTTTAATCAACAAGGTTAACTTTAGGGCTCAGTTAGTCCAAAAATGTTTAGCGATCTGCTTGTAAAATCTTGTAATTCTTAACGATAAACGGTTAAAATTGAAGAATCCATGATAACCCAAGGTGACACAGAACGCGTTAAATCTTTCTAACATTTTATTCAGCTTAATTTACTTTAACATTTAATCATTCATTTAACTTCAACTTAACCTATGACTTAATCTTAATTTGACATTTCACGGATCAATAGATAGATCACTGGGATAACAAAAAATCCATTGATATTCCGCAATTGCAGAAATCTGACGATTTAATCGGAAGTTCAAGGGTGAATAGCAAAACCGTATGACACCTCAAGAATTACTTCTAACTGTATTTATTTATTCTAAGACTTCTCTTCCGTCGACACAAGTGCTAACACTCTCGCCACTGTAGTTTCAGTACTTCCCATAACAGCAAACCTTATCTAATTGTAAATATACAGAGAAATCAAAAGGTTTTTCTTCTAACAACAAACCTCCCCTAAGATACTTACTAGTAACTAAGAGATATGAAGGCTAACTACAGGATACTATTACCCTTTGATCAATAGAAAAAGGGGTCGACAAGATTAAGGTGGCACTGTTACTGAGGGTGGACGAGGAGGGAGGAGGGACGGAGGGCATGCAGGTGGACCGTGAGCGCCACACCTGTTATTCAATCAGCCATGGCCCGTTGCTAGTGCATTTCCAACGATTCGAAGCAGATAACAATCATCCAGAAACTCTGCAGGATCAATAAGACTGGATCATGTTATTAGCGTTCAGATTTTCATTGTTTTGTTCGTGTTTTCGTGTGTGGCATAATAAATTGCATAGGGGCGCATGTGGCGCAATGGGTCAGAGGCGCCATGCAATAAACATGGGGTCGACACCCACGCCCCTGGCCCACCAAGCCTTCCATCTCTCGTCTATGTGCAACGCAGAATTGCATAATTTGCTACAATGGTAGAGACGGTGATTGCACGAGCTCGGGTATAGTTTATCTGATCTCCTGTAAGGCGTGCAGAGACGAATACATTGGCGAAACGGGCAAACCTCTCTGTATCCGCATAAAAGAACACCTAGCCGGAAAACATAAACCAAATACCCCGCTAGGCACGCATAGTACCCAGAGACATAACGGGGAGGACTTTGGAGTACGTGTCACGATCCTCGCGCAGGAATCAAGAACACAAGCTCGCAAAGCTCTCGAGGTAATTCCAGAAATCCGAAAATGAACTGCAGGGAAGAATGCTTCATTATCGCGCGTGATATTGGGTAGTACATAAGCCCGCAATTCTGGTGGGAGGGGCACATTACGCTCCCATGTGAATTCTGTGCGGTTGGTCTTCACGCGACATACTCAGTGGAAGAGTCATAGAAAGCGGTGAGTGTGCAGAGCTGTGTTCAGTGTGATTGAAATCTTGTTTTAGCGTTTTCTCTGTTTGGTTATGAAGGTGTTTGGCCGAATAGATTGCTGTCAACTTGACCTTTCCAGGCTCTGAGGAAGGCGAAATCCGCCAAAACGTCAGCTTTTACGTGAGTGGGGAAGTGGAATAGCACCTCGTGTTTGCTGAACAGAAGTGGAAAGAATTGTTCAATCAATGCCGAGGTTAATAGAAAGTCGAACGTAAGAGTTATTTCGGTGACTTTCATGTCGTGTGGATATGCTTCATCGTATTGAACTTCCAAAGAGGAAATCCTGCTACTGCTTTCATGTTTGTCCTTCTAGTGGCCATGTTGGAGAATATCCACTTTTCTGGCTGTATCAGACGACAGTTTGTATAGTTACCGTCCTTCCGCATCTTTTGAACTGTTAACCTACTTAGCATTGATGACGGTTTTGGATGAGTCAGCCCCATTCGTTTGTATTTGCGAAATTGGCGAATCCGTTTCGTGTTGCCACATGCTTTTGGTCTCCCGTACGTTAACGTGTTGAGGTGAGGGAACTCTCAGGACGTAGCACATGACAAGATATGGGGATTATTGTAGTCATAGCATAAATGGATAAGAGGTAAAGTGATCGGTGTTGATCAATTCTTGAGGGATGCGCCGTGCATTAATCCATACATGGCCTGTGCAATGACTTACGGTGGCCTACCAATGTATCAAATTACTGCTACCATACTCGCAGACAAGTCTGGCACCTATTTGCTGAGTTCGAATGAATGGGAGGATTGGGGAGTTCGGGCCGAGGAATGAAAACAACGACCAGGTGTTCATTTCAGGGCACATCTGACCACTGCGTAACAGGTGTTGCTCAGTCGTAAAGTATGAGCAAAAGAGAACATTAAGTTGTAGCAGCAAGAAAAGGTCCCAGGGTGAACACAGTACAGGCTACTATTAACGCAATAGGTGACATATTGCACTACGCACGTAGAGAGAACCTCGGCGGTCCCATAATAGGCACATAAAACGCCAGTAGCATGTGGCATAGTTTCTATTCGAGAATTAGTGTTAATTAAATAGATGTCAATCGTGACCTTGCACATACCACTTGGGATCGGCCGGGAATTTCATAATACTTTACCGTGTCTTATCGAGATGTGGAATAATCTTCATGTCATGGTGAAGAGCTTTAGTATATGAGTGACGTTGTAGCAACTGAATCCTCCCAAAATCAAGGTGATGACGTAAAGATGTAGAAGTTTATAGGGTTTTGAGGTTTTGTGAGGAGACAGGCAGCTCAGTGGTAATGGTGCCGTTTATTACAAGCAAAACACTGGTTTGATCCTGCATCGGGCCTACTAGGTTTCCTATCACTCTGAAATAGGAAAATTGATGTCAGATTCGTCTGGAATCAGTTAGTTCTACTCCATAAAAGATGCGTTTGCCTGTGTAGAACACCTGAGAACATCCTAGGGCGACTAATCATTCGAGGGAGATCTTTCAGTAACTCCCACGACCGACTTTCTATTAACCTCGGCATTGATCAAGTAATTCTTCGTATTCTTGTTGAGCAAACGCGAGGTGTTATTATTCCTTATTCACAAATGAGCTGACGTTTCGGCGGATTTCGCCTTCCTCAGAGCCTGGAAAGGTCAAGTTGACAGCAATCTGCTTGGCCAGACGCCTCCATAACCAAACAAAGAAACTCTAAACCAAGATTTCAATCACATTGAACACAGCTTTGCACACTCACCGCTTTCCATGAGGTCTCCACTAAGTATGTCACGTAGAGACCAACCGCACAGAAATCACATGGAAGTATAATGTACCCCACTCATCAGAATAGCAGTCTTATATACTGCCCTACATCACGCGTGATAATGAGGCATTCTTCCCTGCGGTTCATTTTCGGATTTCTGGAATTAATCCAGAGTGCCTCGAGAGTTTTTCGCGCGTGTTCTTGATTCGCGTGCAAGGGTCGTGACACGTACTTCAAAGTCCTCCCCGTTATGTCTCTGGGTCCTATGCGTGCCTAGCGGAGTATTTGGTCTATGTTTGCCGGCTAGGT